>OZ025277.1:13823981-13914664 GCA_964019165.1 Mastigias papua
TTCTTATTGTTTGGCAAATCGAGGCTCAGTTTTCTATAAAGTGTGTTGGTATAAACATGGAGTGTATATGCATTAAATGGTAATTCATAACTAAGCTAATGTACAAGTCTAAATTAATTCTGAATTTTTTATTCTGTTGGTTCGAAGAGCTCAAGAATTGAGGTTATGAAGACTTTCAGTTTCCTCGAAGGAGCATAGCCGCCAAATGTTTGAAACATCTAATCACGTCTGTTTTTCCCAACCTAACCAATCAGCATGCAAAATGGGCCTAAACATAGCTGTGGACCGCATGTGTAATGAGGACCTGCATGATGATTGGTCAATTGGGTTGGGAGAAAATAGCTCTGATCAGACTCTTAAACATTTGGTGCCTACAGTCCTCGAAGGTTATATGATGCCACTTGCTATGTGATTCATCTTTCGTGCCCTTGTAACTCCTCTAGGAAATATATCACCTATAGCTATTTGCTTATCATGTTGCTATCGAATATCATGAGTTACAATATTCTCTACAACTGTGCATATAAACGTAAGGGAGTATTAAGGAACTTTTAGTACTACAATGTGGCCACGATTTATCAAAAATAGAGAATTGTTAGAACTAAATCTTATGCAGCGTTTCGTATGAAAGCAATAAATGCAGTGTGACAAATTTGACATAACTGTTTTCATGCTTGTTGTGAATGTTTGTTCTGTAGCTAGCATTGTTCTTCTGATTGCGTAGATCAAATGTTAGAGTCAGCCAGTTCTTCATGAAACTTTTGAATTTTGTTGTGAAGTCTGTAGACAGGGTTGTGTAATGTAAATATATGTTGTAATTTTAATTCCTCTGTTGTAAATCATGATTTTAGCGAGTGTTGGAAAGCTCACCTTTACATACAAGAATGATCAAACAACCACGGATGTATCAGAGAACACAAGAACAGTGGAAAAGAGCTTGAGTATCAAGGTGAAGCCGAAGCAGTGTGCTTGCATCGAAGTAACATTCCAAGAAATACAGTACACCCGACAGTTCAATTTGGAGGCGACAACCAGAGAGAGGAAGGTCATCAAAGCATCTGGGCATATCGAAGGAAATCGTTTGGCAAATTTTGAAGCTCAGACAAAAATGTTCCCATTTGCACCAAACTTTAAGTGCCCACATGAGAAACCATAAGACGCTATTCAAAGCATGAAAGTGGAAAGACAGTACTGAAGCAAATGAATGCTAAGGGAGACAACTAATAATGGATGGACGTTTTCTGAAATCGTCATTAATAACTTCCTTAATAATTGGTTAACGTTCAATTGTTGGAAGAGATTGGTTTATTCATTAGGTTTTTCTTTTCATTTCTGCTTTTCCTCACAATTTAACGGTTAATACAGTAGCATTCCAAGAGAGCCTATGTTGTGTACCAGGGTAGTAGTGCTCACTAAACAATCTCTTGACGAAAAGTATCCGTGTTAAGCAATGCCTATTTTGAGAAAGTTTCCAAAATCGCATTATTCCTATCATAAACTTTGAACACACCCGCCTTGCACGAATTAAAATTCCAGGTGTGGCTATCTGTTGTAGATGTTACTATTAAATGTCCTTGCTGTTCTTCTTGTCTCACTATGAGGTGTCAATCAAATTTTACGTAGGGAATGCTAGTCAAAAAAAATAAGGAAACTTCAGAGTGTCGACATTATCAAAATTTGACCACACTTCTATATTTCTTTGACTACAGTACGTTTTCAAAGAACATTAAGTGTTGACAGGACCCCATAGTAAAATCGGCATTGGTTTGTAGACCTCGATTTCTTTTGGTATGTAAAGGTTAGTCACGTATACGATTCCGTACGTTGGGGAGTGCCTGTTAGAGGGGGACACTTATCCTGAGCCGCCGGCATAGTGAGGTAGGGTGGTCAGTTCCTTTCCTCGCCGTCTTTAACTTCCCTAGTGTTGCCACCAGGTACCCATTTGCTGCTGGGTAGACTGTGAGCGAACGTCCCAACTATGGTCCGAGGGTTCGGCTCGAAGCATCGATGTTTTGCTCAGTATTCAAGCGTTCTAACAACTTGCTCACTTGCCCATCTGTTAGCATGGCCAAACGAAACTAGCAGAACACTTCCTAGCTTTCAAGTAAGCTGGTTCAAGTTAGATGGAATTCTTTCACTGTACTTGTTGGTACACAGCTTGCAAAAGATTGGGACATCCCTTTTAGAGTAATAGCATTTTGGCTGATGGTTGTCGTGATGAAGTCTATCCATATTTATGCTAAATTGGCCCATAACAGTTTGCAGGGTGGTCTGTCAAAAAGCACCATTTTTTTAATTTTTGTAATCGATCTTGATGGAAGGTCCCATTGATTTTTGCTGCCCACATCTGAATTAAAATGCTGGATATTCAGATGCGTAAAATCCTCTGTAGAGCTAGTGAAAATCATGGAGTGCCATAATGTGGCTTTTGTCTTACTACTCTTCGGGTATGCCAACTGGGTATGCCAAGGATATGCAACTTCTATGTAGCCTCGTATTCACTTTGGGTTCAAAATGGCGGTACACCACAGGGAACAGAGACATGGGTTGCGCCTTTGACCCACGCCCCCACTGTTCGTTTTATTTCTTCTTCAACTGCACCGACAACCATGGCCTCTGCAGGTAACGATTCGCTTATAATCTCACTGTTATCCTTCTCCAGGTGCAGGAGATGAAGCAGTGTTAAGGGCTTCAAGCCTATATTTAGTACAGTATTGTTAAGAGTATTACGAAAGCACTGTGTTGCCTCCAATCAAAATGATAATGCATCTTTAATCATCTAGGGGCTTAGACACATTTCCAAATGGATACTTCGTGATGCTTGTTTTGATACTTAGTACTGTCATATGACTTGTATTTTCAGATATGTGTGATGAGATCAGGACTAAAAGGGACAGCAGCACAAGTCTGCGCTGGCTGGATCCACATATCTTGGCAGATTCAGATGTACATTTCCTCATTTATTCCCCACTTACTTGCAGCTATTTATTTATGTCAAAAGATCCATCCTTTTCCCATAAGATGCATACAAAGCTAGAGGCCCATGCATCAAGAGAATTTGAGAGGAATTTATTCAAACTGAAAAAGACTGAAGATGGCAAGTACAATTTGCATAATGTTGAAACAGAGAAGCATGTCTACGTCTCAGGTGACGATGTTCTGGGAATGGATGGAAACCCGGCAGAATCCAAGGCACATTTCGAATTCATGAAATATGGTGATTCAGGTTGCTATATGATAAAGAACAATGAGAAATATATTTACGTTTCCAAAAACAAAGCTGGGATTCCACCCTGCCCTGTTGTCCATGCTGCTGAAACAGTCGATGATTGTGCACACGTTTTTCAATTTGTTCTGTTGCAGGTATCGGTGCTGTTTTTAGTTTCTTACAATCATGTTTTGAGTTTTTGATGGACAAAGGTAGATTTGTAAAGAGTCATTGGATGTTTATACTGATGAAAATAGCTTTAGAGCACTTGTCTATTGATTTGATTTAATTTGATAAACAATCTTTAAAGAGGATGCCCCAGTCACCAAGAGGTGCTTTTCATGGGGGTCCTCAAAATTAAAAGCTATAATGTCAATGTAAAATAGAGAAATTAAAATTAAAACTACCTAAACCTTATAAAAATCTTACAGCTGCTAAAAGCATTTACAGTTGTTCAACAAAATCAAAATTGTTTATTCAGTTCATGAAGAAAATAATAAGATCTTTGCTGTCCCCAATTAGTTCTTGATTTGGGCAGTCTAAATTTCCCACAATTCTGAGTGTCATGGATATGTATTTCATTGCCCCTCACATTTGGTGTGTTCATTATTGCCAACACCCAAATGAATCATTAACAATTTTGAGTGATTTCTGTTAACACAAATGTCTCTTTGGTGCTCTGCAGATACTTTGCACAATGTGTTAAGCTTACCTATAATTTAGTATAAATACAATTAAACTTTCATGTCCTTTATAGATGGTGTCCTCATTGTTTTAGGGGTCAGAATGTTGTTTAGAATCAGGGAAGTAGGATTTTTAGTAAATGGAAGAATCAGATTTTTGCCAAGCCTATGATTATTTCAGCAGTCAGAAGCAATAATGGATATTCAATGCCAACATATAAACAATTTTGAACTAATGAAAGACATGGGATTGCAAGAATTTTTGCATTAATGACTTGGGTATTAGTGAATGTCATCAAGGATAACAAAAATATTTGAGTAATTCCCTACATACAATTTATTTCCGGTGTATTTGTATACTGTATTACTTTTTCTGTAACATTATTAGCTTTGTAGTTTAGTTAGTTGCTTGTATTGCTGGATTGATAAATTGTATGTAGAGAATTTAGATTATGTATGAACTGAACTGAATATGGATAAAGTAGGGTCCTAATGGAGTCTTAGGAGATCAGAGAAATTAGCAAAGGTATTAAGCATCACCTCAGTTTTTAGCACCCCTCAGTTTTTGTTTCATTATCAAAATATTTTTGATATCTTTATTATTGTCATATTTGGTCTCATTTCATATAGGTTTCAAGTAATTTTTGTATCTTTATTTGAATTTATAGGATGTAAAGAATGCTACCGTCAGTTTTGAAACTGAGAGTGCACAGAAAATTACAGGTGAAAAGAAGACCCTGGTCTATGAATTTGAGAATTCTTCTGATGTAGACAAGAAGGAGGAAGTCACTATTGAGCTGCCAGATGCAACAAAAAGTGAATTTAAGTTTGAGAGTGGTTTTGAGTTCTTTGGGCAATATGTTGGTGGTATGGCATTGCTTTTACATATTTTCATTTGTTAACACCATATTGAAATCCAATGTTTTTGATAATTTTGGTTTGAAAGCATATCTGATTAGTGCCCATTTTTCAGATACACACACACACACACACACACACACACACACACACACACACACACACACACACACACACACACACACACACACACACACACACACACACACACACACACACACACACACACACACACACACACACACACACGCACACACACATTCCTCACACTTACCATTTGATTTATTCTGCCACACTTAGTTCTACAATCACTGATCAATATGACCCCTATACTCATGTACTCATACACTCAATGACCAGTGATATATTTGACATGTTTGTCAACTCATTTACTTAGTTATTCAGTCACTAAGGGGCCATTCACAAAGGATATCTGAGCACAAGGAGGAGGGAGTTTGGTGAAATAGGACAAACTGTGACACAGGGGGAAGGGGGTTTATGCAATATGGACATCCTGGTGTTCAGAATGGTGCAACAAGTGTTCAGAATGTTGCAACAGGACAGCACCTCATGATGACTGGTCACAAAAGGATGGCAATGAAGACTGTCACAAAGGATGATGCAGCAAGTCATGATGATGAAGTAGCAATGGGTGATATAGTGCCTATTGTGGACATTGCAGCTTTTATGAAGCAGCCATTCACAGAGACGGACTTCTTAGACGAGAAGTGAATTATCAAATGACTTGTTCAGTTCTTTGTTTGTTCTCTTCAACTAGAAACAGCCAAGTAACAAACATATTGCACTTTTTGCAAATAAATGGGTTAACAGTTTGCAGTATGAAATAGATGGATGTCTGAGGGGGAAGGGGTCTCTGAATACAGACAATGCCAGACAGAGAGGGGGAATGGGGTCTAAAAATTCAGGTTTTTATGAGATGTCCTTTGTGAATGGCCCCAAGTCAGTCAATCAGTCAGTCAATCAGTCAGTCAATCAGTCAGTCAGTCAGTCAGTCAGTCAGTCAGTCAGTCAGTCAGTCAGTCAGTCAGTCAGTCAGTCAGTCAGTCAGTCAGTCAGTCAGGCAGTCAGTCAGTCAGTCAGTTAGTCAATCAGTTGGTCTATATCTGTCTGTCTGTTGTCTGTGTGTCTCTTTGTCTGTCTGTATGTCTGTCTGTCTCTACATGTCAGCAGTTGTTATTGTGATAAACAATTAGGAAATATAAGTTAATTTCATGATCTAGTTTATCTAAGAATGGTTATTTGTTAATTTCTCATTTGCTACCATATATAGCAGGATAAAGGCCAAGGCCAATCTCCATGAGATGATTTTTGTGACGATTGTCTGAAAGCTCCATGACACATGCACAGAGGGAACTAGAATCAACAATGAGATTGGCAAGTGCTCTGTGAAAAGTAGAAACCAGTTCTAATTTTTGTCAAGCCCTTGACAGTCTCATTGATGATCTCATTAATGATTCTATTCCCTACTTTGCGTATGTGTCAATTAGTATGACAATTGTTATAAAAGTTGTCTTGTGGAGATTTACCTTACTGCAGGCCTTTCAATGAGTAAATTAGATGAGCACTCCCAATTGCACACGTGGGATTATTTGCACATGCTAAACATTCAATTGTAAGAGCCTTCCTTAGTACTTGGATGTATATTTTTTATAAAGTTGGCGCGAGTGACAAATCAAGTGAGTGAACTGGGCTGGGAGCGTGCCTGCGCGCTTATGGGCGATCGCGCGCGTCTCTTTGAAAGGCCTGTTACTGGTGAGTTTGAATTATCTTTCTTGACAGGTGCTCCAGCCCAATGTGTAGTTGATGATCATTCTGTGCTTAAGGTGATTGAAAGTAATGTCCCACGATCTATAGACAGTGATGATTTAGCTCCTATACGAAATGCTAAAACCTCAAGTAGCCTTACTGTTGGTCCAGGGCGGAAGACAACTGTAACAGTAACAGTTGTAGAGAACAAGGTGTCAGTGCCGTTTACCATTGAAGTAACTACTGCAAGCAAAAAGGTTCTAAAAGGTTCAGGTGCGTGGGTTGGATGTGCCACGGTTGATTCATCCACTGATATCAATACAGAGTCGCTGGATGGCTCAAAAGAGTGAATAGTACAAAACAAGGTACTTTTTGTACATGACTGAACATACCTCCATGCATATAGAGGCTTCTTCAAATGCATTTTGTATACTTAAATTGTCCAAGATCTTTTGGAATTGCTTGTTTTTGCTCTAGCAGCACCCATATTGAAAATTTTGTACTTTGACTAGTGTGTACTTCAACCACTGCCCTCACTTGGATGGTTATTGCCTAGTTAGGACCAATGCCAGTCAATTTTATGAAAAAGGTGGTTTCCATAGAAGTCTAAGACAACTGTATCACCTTGGAGCATCTAATGCCAATAGCTACATTTTCAGTGTGGAATGTTGGTTATATCCAATTTTTCATTAATAGCTTTTTGGAAGTGTGCTCCTTTGGCATCCCGATGACCTTTGGCATACCTTCAGCTTATGCTTCAAATCTGCATGGTTTTATAGATGAAAATCTCCAGCATTTCTTTCAATTTGAAAACATTCAGAATTTTTTATGTGAAAAGATACTGGAACTTTGCAATCCACAGTGTTTTTTTCATTAGTCGATTACTCGAAACTAATTGTTCTTAGAACCCATACTTTTTATGATTCTGATCTACAAGTATTTTTTATAAGAAAACCCCTTGAGTGCCAGGGCCTCATTTTTCTTATCTTTTTCTGAAATTGAGGCTGAGATTTTCTTAACATTTCCTTAACTTGTACTGGAGTAGGCTGGCTATGAATACCTTAGGCCATTTAGTTTTTATGTCAGCTAAATTTAGCGAAAAAAATAGTCCAGATTTAGTGCACGTTTGATTTAGTGAATAGCAGGTTAGATTGATTAAGATTAGTACAAAAGTTAGATAAAATTAATTTTAACGCAATTTTAATTTAGCAAAAACATAACTTTTTGCTAAAATCACTGAAATAACATGATGCAAAAATTAAATGGCCTAAGGTAATATTATTTATTGTTACATTCCTTTGTCTGAAATATTATATTTTAGTGTAAGTCACTAGTAGTTAGATGAGAATGATGACAAGGATATCATTTTCAGTTGTAGTTGATTAGTTCATGATTATTTGACCATCTGATAAGAAGTACTTTGACAAGTCCGGTTACATTCTTGATACAGTCTTAAGATGTTTCAACTCTGACTTGAGTCATCCTTGGTTATGAGACATGGGGATGAAAAAGGGTGTATACCAGGTGGTTTCAATCCACGTATTGTTCCACCCCTTTATATAAACCTTTTTCATCCCCATATCTCTTAACTGAGGATGACTCAAGTCTTAGTTGAGACATCTGAAGACTGTGTCAAGAATGTAACTGGACTTGTCAAAGTACCTCTTATCAGATGGTCACATAATCATGAATTAATCAACTACAACTGAAAATGTTATCTTCCTTTATCATCGTTCTCATCTTGAAATTTATAACGAAGCTGCAGCTCCCGACTCAGACACTACTAGTAGTTTATTTTTTATTTTAGTTTGAGCAGTGTGAAGACTGTGAAATGCTTATAATCATTGACACCCACAAAGAAGCAACAGTTTAAGAAGCCCACTAGAACTGAAGAGATATTTAAATCTTATTGTATTTCTCTGCTGTATGCTTATATTGTAATTCAATGCATAATAATCATTGCTATTTAAATGAGTATAATTGCTATCCATAATTATTCCATGTATTGGTAAATTAACTCAAGTAGCTTTGTGTTGCCAGGAGTATTTTTAAGAGTATCTTGTGAAATTAATTGGCATGAAACAGGGACTTAGCTAGGTTTGTAACAGGGAAGCCAAAATATGGCATAGATACAGTCCTATTTTCTCTAGCTATGCATTGGGTATTTTCGATAAAAATTTTTAATTAATCTGATATTACTATATTTGTATCCATTCAACTTGACCTTTTCCTTGTGTCTATCTTCATAACGAGGTTGTAATGCAGGTTGTCATCGAGGCGGGAAATGTAATTTCATTTATTTGCAATACAACTGAAAAAGACATGTCCTCGCCAACAAAACGAACGTCGAGCCGATTGTCATCGTCAAAGACTCCAACGAAGAAGGCTACACCTGAAAAAAGGAACCAGAGGCAAAATAGCAGTATTCAAGGCATTGTTTCTCCTACTACTGAAGGTTATTTTAGCCACTCTTGTGTAACTATCATGTCTACATATATGACTACATCTAGGCCCTCCAGATCAGTGAATCAAATTGAAGACAGATTGAAACTTTTAGGATACTCTGTAAAACAGGTTTTACAACTTAGATTAAATGGAAAATATATCATGCAGAAGCTACTGGCTTACTCATTTAGGCAAAATCGACGAGACACTGAAGAGGATACCGGGAGTCTTGCATAGTAGAACACTGTACCTGGTTGTCAATGCAGTGTATGTACATTCCATGGAGACTAGGAACCCTCTTTACCAGGCTTCCATAAGATTTTTTTAGCATTGGCAAACGGACATATGAGAGTAGAGCTATCTACTTTATATCTATCCACTACGTCTCCTATAGGAATATATTAGGCCTAATTGTGAAGGCAAAAATGACCAAATGAATCTCTGGCATAAGTTTTGCGCAGAATGCACCTTGAAGTATGAGGGAGCTATTTCCATAATTTTAGTGAAAGCATACATCGATTGTGCTAAAATTTTAAAATATAGATCGTAGATATCTGAAATATAGCTCTAATGTTTCTTCATTCTTTTTGCCTAGAGCTAAAAAGTCCTTTCCATAGACTAAACATAAGAGCCCTTAAAATTGTTTTGAACTATAATTCCATCAGAGTTCACATAATGTAATATTGGGTTACTGGTCATTAATCGATTCAGAACAGAACTATGTTTTCTTGTTTTAGAATTGGATACCAGCTTGCAATCTCTGCTATGCAGCCATGAAACACTACGTTCATCACCAGAGCTTTGGCCTGAACAAAGTTTGTGGAAATTGCTTTACACTTCCATGTTGATATTTTGTTATCAGCTTGATATGAAAAGTACCAACTGTCTCTACTCATCCCTAGCTTAGCCCTATCTATGCTGGCCAGCATTTTGCTTAGATAATTTTGGTTTTTGGGCATTCAGAGAAAAGTGACCAACTGTTTTTTTGATCAGCTTTCTATTGTACAGAACACAAATAAACAACAGTGACAGTTAATATTGAAGGCATGCTATTTGCAATATAGCAAAAAGAGAGTTGACTGTAACTAACCATGGTAGGCAGAAATGAACTGCAGGTTGAAATTTGGAGGTTGAAATTTGCACTAAATTCCATGCTGCATCAACAACCTGTAACTTAGCTCCTAGACATTGGGGAATGTGATGCCCCCACTGCCCCCATTTGGTACTTCTCTGACATTTGCTATACTTTTGTTCATACTCTTGAATAGGATGGTCAGACCCCCTGCTTTTTTGGCAGGATGGTCCTGTTTTTTGTTTAGTTCTCTATGCTTCATTATATTGTTGGGATATCATTTATATATATCTGACAAATCTTTTAGCATTTTAAGAGTATTTTGTACATTCTGTACAACTTTTTAATGCTTCAGATCCCCATTATGTATATTTACATAATATTGAAACTGAATGAAGGTAACATATAAAACTGTACTTATTTTGGGATATTTACAAATTATGACCCTACTCATCAAGTCTAGTTGTAGCCTCACAAATGTATTACCTGTGAGTTTATTTTATCAATGTGTCAATTTTAGTGCCTGGGGTGATAGAATTTGCCACACATTATGGCACAAGTGTAAGTAGCATCATGATTCTCCTTTACCAACTTTTTTTTGACAAATTCCTGAAAAAATATCAATGCTGATTTTCATATGTGTCATGTGAATGTACCAGGCCTTTTGCAAAGAAAACTTAGAACTGCGCCTCATTCTCACAGGTGCTATATTGAGAAGTGAGTCTTAATTCTAGAGAGTATAAGTGAAATGCACTTGAAGTCAAGAACATATAGACATTGAAATCATGCATATTTTGTTATATTTTTGGTGTTACATACACAGATTATTCTCTAGAACTATCCACATATATTGTAGTACTGTGCATTAAGAAAGGCCATAGAACACACTTAATATCCAGGTTATTATTTTGCATGTATACACACCCTTTAACTAACCTATGCTGAAACTATTTCTCATAATCCATCCTCTGTGAATTATCTTAGAAAGATCAATCTTCCCTCTGGTCTTTTTGAAAAAAGACTTTTTTATATGTGTTTGGATAATGTTTACTTTACTCTTCCATACAGCCAATACTGTCAAGAACTGAGACAGCAGCATCAACTCTAGATTCTGCCCTTGACAAAGATGACAGAGATATGTTACAAGGTAATTGAAAAGGTGGCCTAGAAAATTTATTTGTAACTGGAAATATTTTTGCTTAACTTTCTGCCTTTTTATATTTGTAGCATTCATCAGTTTATTATCTTAATTGTATTATTTCAAAAAGAAAAATGCCTAACAAAGAGTAATATATAATTTAATTTTTTTAAAGAGTTTGGCAGTCTGACAACATCACAGTTGATGGAAAAAGTTAAAGCTTTGCAGAACCTTGCATATCAGCTTGGACTCGAAGAAGGTTGGATTTTCTTTAGAAATATGTTTGCCCTTTTCAATTTGCTTGATTACAAAAGGAACTATAGTGCTGTGGACTTCTCTTGACATTTAAGCGCCAGATGTATTGTACAAGGAACAGCTCTTGTTACTAGATCTTATGAGATATATGTATGCTATCATACAGAGAGTTTATACTGACATACTGTGTACGAGTTCAAGTTGAATATAATCTCCTCTTTGCATACCGTAAATCCTGGAATAAGCCCCCACCTAAAAATCATTTTTGCAAATAAGCCCCCCTCGAATAAGGCCCTATGGGGGCTTATTCGAGGGAAGCATAATTGTAGAATAATATATTTCAAGAAGCCCTCACAGGACAATAGCTGTACAGTATTACTTCCTTTGAATGGGGGCAAAAAAGCTAAGAGAAACGCGACTTTCGTGATAATAGAAACATAATGTTTGATAAATCTTCACACAACACTTTGTAACTCTTTTAATGATATCAGCTTCTGTAACTAGAAGCTCAAAATTTAGTTGATTGAGAAAATTATGTCGTTTTTTATGTCAGCCTTTGAGGAAAATGCCAGACTTTGAAATAAGCCCCCACCCAAAAATTCATTTTTGCAAATAAGCCCCCGGGGGCTTATTCGACGATGTACGGTAGTTTTGAGTTGGTTCTCCTTTTTGTGCAAAAGAAAACATAGATGACTTTTCAATCTGTTGATCTTTCTCTTGCTACTTTTTTGTTCTTGCAGCTCACGAAATGACGCGTGGGAAATTCCTGAATATCCTTGGCAAATCAAAGGTAGACAGATGAGGTGACGAATAAGAAACTTGGCGCTACTTGTAAGTGATATCTAGTTTATTGACATACTGCATCTGAATTTGAAAGTGTCAAACTTTCGACATCATGCAACTCACCCAGTCCTTTCTAATCTCAGTGTGTGGAGGGTTTTATGATGTACAGCAATATTAACCCTGTTTTATATTATGGAAAAATGACATCTCTGTAAAGGATTCCTTCGCTATGCTACTCTTTGGTGAATTGCAATATGACAATGTATGGTGGAGGAATAATGAGCGTGTGAAGATATGGATGGGTCAGTGGGATAATATGAAGATGAAAGAACATGGAGCAGAACACAACACACTGCTTATTCTAAGAAGAATGTTGTTAAGAGTATATTCTTGAAGTTCAACAATTGGAAGGGATTTTGACTTACTTTGACTGAAGAATTCAACTTTATTGTTCACATACCCACCCAAGTAATGTGTAGTTTTTGGCAGAATTCACTTGGAGAGTAAATAAATGCACGGATGTAGATACATTCTCAAATGCACATCTAAACAAAATATTGCAATTATATTCTCTTGAATGAATTCAAAGTATCTACCAACATAAAACCATAGCTACTAGAATGGTGAAAATTTTTGATACGATTCTGAGAGCAAAATTATATGGAGTCAGCTTGTACAAAATTTCACGTGAGTCCTCGCTTGCATGAAGGACGTGTCTGTGAAACATACAGATGAATCGGATTTGATGGAAAGTGAAAGCTATTTGTAGTGTCCTATGTTTCTTGTTCTCGCATTTCTCAGGCTAGTTTTTTCTGCTCATTTGGGGACGTCTACAGAATGTATCAAATAGCCTTGAACAAACTTTTGCTATTTCATTTAATAATTGTCGAGTTGAGATTTGGAATGGATGGGAAAATATCTTTGGAGTGTTGGATTGGATTCGTTTCTGTTTTTTGCATAGAATCCCAAAGCCATAAATTGGTTTTCCTGCGGCTAGTACGATAGACTTGTGAGGGGTTTTGTAGTGTGGATTTTGCCATTTGAGTTTACAATACATCTCATGAGATACCTGGAAAATTTCCTGGTTATGTAGATGTTTTTTGAGATAGTTTAGGTTGCAAAAGGTGTACCTGCTCCATTGAGCATAACAAGTTGGTTCGGCCCATAAAAGGGCGGTGAAATCAATTAAGTGGTACTGACAAGCACACAGATCCTTTGCTTACACGCACACAAGCGAGCTTGCTTGCTAAACACTGACTACTGCATACCATACTTATTTAGTAAACACCTAGCCTCAGAGAACCGCTGCCCTCTAGTAAATGCCTCACTCTAACAAATGCCGCAGAATTGCGTTAAAAATATATACGTGTTGCGGCTTCTATTATAGGAGATAGTGTAATTGTCATTTAAGAGCCATGTTCTTGGATTGTCTATTCAGAATTAACAAGCTTGTGCTGTTGATCCTAGAGTCAACGAAGTATATGTTACTGTATCAATATAAGGCGAAAATAAGCGCGATTTCTAGAAGGCGGTAATAAACACTTACTAATTTCTTTATTACCATCTAAAGCACATTGTTTCATGTTCCCAGCTGACTATGCAGATGGTATTGGATGATGCCTGGCTATTGAAAACTGTATTTGACGCTTCTGGTCAGTACGAAAAAGTATCTATACTAAAAAATCTTCATAGGGCAGGTATGTTAAATTTTAAGCTGCAAAACAGTGGTTTTGTGTTAGCCAGGCCTTCTTTAAGACTGTTCCCTTTGATCGGTCCCATCTAAAGAGCCATTAGGTAACTAAGTATAGCTAGTTATACGATTATGTATCATACAAAACCCTTAAAAGTAGACATACGTTTTTTACAGCAAAATATTCGTTCAACATGACATCATAGACTGGCACTTGCAATCAAGGATAATTTGTATTTTTTTGACCCTGAAACCGAACTTGTCTTTCGGACACCTGAGAGTGACATATTCATTCCTCAGCCGGGTAGGAGTACAGCTTGAACACGACTTAAAGTCGGATTCCAGTGTCGGAACAAAGAATGAATTGCATCTCCCTCTGCATATACGATTCTGCCTCGTGACCGAGTCACACCCCTCGCTTGTTATAGTTTCGTTATAAAGTATCGTGAAGCATGTTTCAGTTTGCAGCTCATCAATGCCCATCAGCCACGTTTGTTTGGGCTGCTGCTCGAGAAAGCGAAACTTTCCGCCTGTTAGCCGCCTTTTGCTCCCTGATTCGCCGTTGACCTTTCTGGTTAACTTCGGTGCACCTGCTATCAATTTTGGGAATCCAAAGACACCTTTGCCGACTGCTGATGTTATCTCCTCTTTGGCATTCATTTTGTTTTGTTCAGCTGTAGTCTTTACCTTGTTTGTTGATCCAAGATCCACGTCCTTAAAACTGAGTTTTGGAAGTGGCCATTGTTTTAGTACCGCTTTTGACAAAATCTTCTTCACACTTTTGCGAGAGAGCAGGCTGAATATCGACGGACCAGTTCCCAGCTTCCTTAGTGACTTCCCGCCAGATAGAGGGGGTCTAGGACCAAGTCTGGGTGGCGGGATATCCTCCAGCAAACTCTTTCCATATGCAGACAGGGAGAGCAGTGTGACGAGAAACACAACAGCCGCCATTACCTTTCTCCTCATTCCTTTCCTCTGCAACTGAAAAAAGAAAATTGCATTTAGTTACAATCTCTGACAGTCCCCCGGCTTTGTTCATATAAATAATATAATGTTTGATTCACAGAACTGTTTTCTTGGTCATAATCCTCGCTTCTTCATTTGGATATTTCAGATTATTTATACTCTAGTACGGTAATTAAAATATAATTTCTCGCTAAAATTGGCTTCCTTGTCTTTCACGTGATTATCTGGCTGGATTTGTTTTCTTTTTGTTTCGGGGTAATTGCCATAGGCAATTTCCTTCGTTATTATCAATACCCTCTCTGACCATTTTGTTTTTTTCGCATTTTGTCTATTTCATTCAAACTTCACAACAACAACTTCACAACACAACACCTAGGAATTGTTATCCGGCAATTAGAGAATGACTGCTCTGTGATTGTAAAATGGTTTTCTGATAATCATTTGAAACTCAATGATGAAAAATGTCATCTCATGATATTTGGGGATAAAGGCACAGAAATCAAAATCAAAATTGGAAATTCAGAAATTAAGGAGAGTGACTATGAAAAGTTGCTTGGAATAACTTTCGACAAAAAATTAAATTTCAAAAAGCATACTGAGGACTTATGTAGAAAGGCGAATCAAAAGATTCATGCACTTGCACGCTTGTCAAATTATATTGATCCCGTTAAATCAGAAATTCTAATGAACTCTTTCATCAGTTCACAATTCAATTATTGCCCACTAGTATGGATGTTTAACGATAGGGCAACTAATGCAAAACTAAATCGTACTTTTGAAAAAGCACTACGGCTGGTATGCAAAGGCAGTGAATCAAAGCTAGGAAAACTAAAAGAAAAATACGGGACCATTCATGAACACAATCTGCGGTTGCTAATGATTGAAATTTTTAAAACAAAAAATAATCTAAATCCAACATTTATGAAGGACATATTTGCTGAAAGAGATGTCCAATATAATTTGAGAAGTGGGAATCATTTGCAATTGCCGAATGTCAAGACAGCAAAATATGGAATTGAAAACATTCAGTACATAGGTCACCATCTATGGGCCTCATTGCCGGAGGCGATTAAGGACTCTGGCACACTAGCTAATTTCAAAAAGAAAATAAAAGTATGGAAAGGAAGTACTTGCATCTGCAGATTGTGTAGAGTTTTTATTAATGGATTAGGGTATTTATAGTTTTTATTTTCTCTTTTCTCAACAAAAAAATCTGTAATAGTTTTTCGTTTTTACATAGTTGGCATTAATTAGCTCGTAACCTATATAGATATCTGTATATCTTAGCCAACTTTAAAGAAAGTGTTAATAATAATGAGTTCGTTCTACATCTCACAAGCTCTTTCTCCAAATCGTACACATCTCATTAACTTTCTCTTCTTCTCTCCGTACACGTCTCACAGACCCATTTTATCCGTGCATATCTCTCTCTCCTAACCCTACACATCTCACAAATCCTCTCTCCTAGGCATTTAGATCCCACAAGCTCTCTCTGTTATCCGTACACACATCACAAACTCTCTCTCCCATCTGTGCACATCTCACAAAGTCTCTCTATTATCTGTACACATTTCGCAAACCCTATCTGCTATCCGTACAGATTTCACAAACCCTCTTTCTTTCCTATCCGTAAACACATCACAAACTCTCTCTCCTTTCCCTACACACCTCACACACACACTCTCTCTCTTTTCCGTACACGGTCCAAAAACCCTCCCTCTCTCCTAGGCATTCACATCTCACAACCTTGCTCCCCCAACCTTACACATCTCAAACACTTTCTCTCCTATCCCTGCACTTGCCAATG
Organism: Mastigias papua; assembly: GCA_964019165.1. Taxonomy (NCBI): domain Eukaryota; kingdom Metazoa; phylum Cnidaria; class Scyphozoa; order Rhizostomeae; family Mastigiidae; genus Mastigias; species Mastigias papua. The sequence continues at coordinate 13,840,654 of OZ025277.1, forward strand.
TCCTTCATGACGGTATTAAGATGTCAGGAACAGTTGAACTTTACTGATTTGGTGGGTATTTTGGACTTGTTAAGTTGCATAGCTTGATATCTAAGGCTCTCAATAATGGAACAGCTATGATAGTCAACAGGAAAGAACGTTTCCGAATTCATTTTAACAGAAGTTGCACACAGGATCCTTAGTGCTAAGTTTGCTCCTCTTACAAGCGTTGTAGGAACATTTCAGAATTGTGTTATCAGTTGGTAATTGAGTTATGCATTATCATTATTTCGTTGCGTGCGTATTCCAGTTTACTAAACCATCCAAGTTCTACAGGGCTAAACAATATTTCACCCCATGTCCAGTCAACGTAGGGGGTAGAAGAGCCCCTTATCAATTGAATATCTAGATTTTTTATCTCGAAAAACCAGCGCGATTCTTATCATTTACAAACGCAAGAAATTCGTGCAATTTCTAATTATATAGAAAGCATTGACCATCTTCTCTTTCAACTCATATTAGCTTTCCTTGGGATCATTTCTCACGACAATATGCGAATTCCCCGCCCCTGATTACTATCACGTATTGCATTCTTCCACCTTAATGAAGCGTTATTTCTTGGCCATTAGCGAACTTGTGGAATTTAAGCACACACTCGTTTGTCTCGTCACACGATTCCCAGCTTTATTCGCAACGAGGAGTAAGAGTTAATTATCTCTTACTTTGATGAGATTATTTTTAGATGAATATTATGCCCTTTAAAGTCCGATTACTTTTTTGGGGAAGGTTGGTTTCTTGTCATGCATCGCACATTCACAAATTCATTACAATAAACCATCAATTCCATTTATCCACCAACCTACCCACCACTCATGCGTACATGCATACTAACAGCCGGGGAGAGACAATAACTATGTATGAAAATTCGATGAAGGAACTGAAAGAAGATCAAGCCTATAGATATCTAGGTCAAGATGGGTTAATAGGATACGTTGGGCCAATTAATGAAGAGAGGGTGCTGAGAGAGTATCTCAAGTGGATGATGTATATATAGAACTTTCAGTTGTCAGTTTTAAATAAAGCGATTGCACACAATGTTTTTGCGATCCCCACAATAACCCCAACGATTAGACTGCTGTTATTTTTCTCAATAAGGTAGAAGTGCCCTTTTTCTTGGAGAATTTGGAAATTGTTTATAGTATCTTTGTTTTTAGATATGCTTATAATCTTTATTACACATTAAAGTAGCGAAATTTTGAAAATTCACGGACGATTTCGTTTGTTTCAAAGTCTGAAAAATATACTTTCTCTTTAGAAAGTGTTAAGTTTGCCCCCCTCCTCCTCTTTGTTTATTAGACCCCTGGCCTTAGAAATTCTTAGTTGCACGCCTGGAATGGGATAGATAACTTGGAGAATTTAGCGAGAAAAATCATGCCAATTTCAGAGAGCTTGCACGTTAGGGAGCAGTCATTATTTATGACAGGGGTGGGGACTGACGATAGAATGGCGGGGTAATTGAAAAAAATAACTTGTGTAAGGTGGGGTAGAAGATTATTTTTTGACCATGGGGGTAGTGTAGCAACGTGTACCATATTTAAGCATAAATGCACACTTGTTTTACTGTTTTCCTCCGGTGGGGTAAAGAGAGTTTGACATAAGCAAATGGTGGGGTAAAATTTTTTTGAGGAAACGTAACGCTTTCTCTTCAGTCCCCATCCCGGCCATAAATAATGACCGGTCCCTTAGGAGTGATTTTGAAAGATTGTCTGAAAAAAGAGCACAAAATGGAAGAGGCCTAGTATGCATAAATGATGTATATCCATCAGGAACAATAGCACTTGTATCAGATATAGAACGCAGCACGCATAAGAACGAACTATTAAATAAACGAGCAGAACAATGGTATTAGAATAGCAACTCAGCTCAAAGAATCCATAAATGTAACAGATGAAAATCAAACTACGAAACAACCAAGCCAAAATTGAAAATACAACTAAAAGAAGAGCATTTTAAAAGCTGGCAAACAAAGGTAACACATAGGCTCAATCAGTCATTGATTAGAAAGCTCTGCCATTGGTCATACTCTATCTGAAGCCAGGCTGACAGTCAAACCTAAGCTCGCACGTAGAAAAGTTTATATTCGCAATAGACGAACAAGAAGTAGCAACGAAGGAAATTAACAAAAAGGAGGGCAAAGGACCGAGCAAAGCGAAGATAGATTGATAGCAAACGTATATTATGCAGAAAAAATAAAGAAACCCTCGAATATATGCTAGTGGTATGTAGTGAGGTTTCCTCAAGTTTATGGCCCTGTTTTCACGAGCAAAACTGGATCAGATCTAGACTTGATCCCATCTAACTTTGGTGCAGATAGGTCTTGCGTTTGCACGAGATCTTGTGGATCCGATCCAGTTCTGGTTCGCTATCCACTCTACTTCTGGACCGTTTTCAAAAGTAGATCCAGTTTAGATCCGATCTACTTTGTATCGTGTAAACGGTGAGATCTGATCCAAAACTGGCTGGGACTTAAAAAGGAGGGTAATTTTTGTAATCAGAGGCAGAATACGCTTACGTAACTAGTCAGACAAAGAAGTGGATCGGATCCAAAAGTGTCGCGTAAACGCAAAGCCTATACGTACCAAAAAACTGGATCTGCTAGACCCTATCCAGTTTAGATCCGATCCACTTTTGCTCTTGTAAACGTAGCCTATTTCTATCATATAGGCACGACAGAATGGAGAATGATGTATATGAGAAATTTTCCTACAGGCAAAGGGAGCAAAGAAAGCACCCATGAAAATACGAAAAGTAGCAGAAACTGGAAACAAGGAATTGTGATGGGACAAAACAATCATGCTCCCAAATATAGTGAATTACAGCAGACCTGCTCTAGTTATATGGAGCGACAAAACACAGGAATGTAAAATTATAGACCTAAGTGTGCGTCTCGATCAAAATGTATCAATGAAAGAAACAGAAAAGGTGACAACTATATACCGCTTGTATTTGAACTACAACAACTATATAGAGCATACGTATAGATAAAATTATACCAATCGTTATAGGGACTTTAGGGGCAATCCCTAAGTCACTAGAAAGACGCTTGGAAGATACTGGGTTAAAAAAAGACATGAATAACACCATAAGAAGAGTGTAATTAGCTGTGCTTTAAGGTACAGTCAAAACTGTGAGAACTGTATTGCGGATGCAGAAATAGATGATTTGATAAATGACTTTATTTTAACAAGCATTATAGATAGGCTGACATTCCTGAAAGCCCTTTGTAGGACCTTGTGAATAGAATCTCATCTAAGCCTTAGCAGAGATGTTCAACAATCTATGAAAAAGCCTTCAGATTTTGATTTAACTCTGCCATAGGGAGAGAAGTTAGCAAACCGTACTTGACGCTATGGAATTATTTCAAGAAGGGGGAAGGTCTTTCTGAAAAGTACCGAAAGAAGTATCTTGTAAGACTACACTTTGAAAGCCATAGGCAACGTGTTATCGGTAGGCAAGACTATTATGCTCGTCAAATAAATTTAAGAACATGCATACATTCATAAATTGATTCATACATAAGTTGAGAATTTTTGCTATACCAGGATAATTGGCAGATTACAGCAGTATCAACCTAGTTTTCGAAAGTTGATTGAACGGTCACCCATGGGGGGGGGGCACCTGTTTTGTTACTATAATTCTTTTGCTGCAATCTGAAACTGATATTCAGATTATGAACCAGCAAAAGAAGACCTAACAGGGTTATGAATATTTAAAGGATTAGTTTTAGGAACATGGAATTCTTTATAGTTCGTTTTTTCACAGCTTTTACAGATAAGCTCATTTAGGCGAACTATTTGTAACAAGTAGTCAAATGCTTAGGAATTTAAAAATCTCACTTAAAAGAATAATACTTAAGCTGCCTACAAATTTTGCAAGTATAGGCCCCTCCACTCCAACATTTTATGTGTTTCTTAAAAGAGCAGAGAGTGGTTGCAGTTTTAGTATCATTCCATTTTGATGTTCAGAGCAGAATCTAATTTATCAAATGAGAAATGTGTTTAGACAAATTTGCTAGTGGGAGGGAGGGGGCGTTCGAAAATAAATGACCACCTGTTTTGTTTTCGACCAACTGTATTTTTCAGAAAACAAAGAAACAATGATGAAAGTTGCTAGTAACAGGAAGTTATGTACAATATCACAAAAGGAGAGTTGACTGTCACCATAACAAACAGGATGAATTGAATCATGTTTAACTTTGGTATAGCTTTACAATACAAACTAAATTCCTTGCTGTAGGACCAGCTTTCTTGAAATTTCTTGAACATTGGAGGCATGACCCCCTGACCTCAGTGCCCCCAGTTAGTACATCCCTGCCCCAAACCATCGCTAGTTATTTGCTACCACAGAATCTTGAGAATGGAGGAGAATACGAGAGTCTTTGCATAACAATATCTCAGCTGGGATTATGGTGTGCGCATTTTTTGTCGAAGGAACCCAGCACAAAGCTTGGGTCAAAAATTTCCTTAATTTTGAACTTCTTTTGACCACATAAAAGTTCCTTGATAGTTCCTTAATTTTATCAGCAGATTTAGTGGTATGGACATTATAAGAGTTTAGTGTTAATATAGGGTACTATAGACACTGCAAGTTTCAAAGGAAAACCGGCCTATGAACCACTTGCTACAAGGATTACATATAATTTATGCGAGTTTGGTTCCTTGATTCTCCATTCTTTGCGGTGATAAAAGTATTGGAAGTATTGGAAATTAAAACGTCCTTAGCTATTTTCTCTTTACTAGTAATACAAGCTCCTTAGATTTCTTGGCTTTCGACAAGTATGAACCTTATTAGCGGGGAGGGGTCCTTTTAAAAGACGTTTAGCTATTGGGCTCTTGTGCTCGACAATTTTTTAATAGGAGTATGATTTATAAGAATGTCAAGGCTGAAATTCTCTGAAGTTTAAGAATAATTTAAGAATAATTTACGAATAATTTACGAGTAATTAAAGGCTCAAGCTTCATCAAAGTTTAGATCTTTTGCTGATGTCAGTTTTTTATATGACAAAACAGGTGTGATTTTCACTTATCCCGTCTGGGAGTCATTATGCTATGATGAAACTCAGGAACTCTTCAGGGAGTGTCCGTTACATACTTTGTATCACAAGAATATAGTCTATACGAGAATTACTGCTCAAATTCGCCAAGATTTAAGAACAATTTAAGAATATCTTGGGCTCAAGGTCAAAATGTTTTAAGAACGTTGAGACTCAGCGAAAAATTAGGTAGTCTTATTAAAAAAAGAGTGTAGAGTATGTATAACAGATATCTTGGTCATTGGGTGTGGTAAGTAACTTCTAGGCAATGAGGGCAGCTCTAGAATGGGCGAGATTTTTTTTAGAGTAAGGGGAACTAACTGCACCACCTAGCTCCCCTTCTTCCTTACCACTGTTTCTCTAATTTATGTTTTTGACATTTACACGTTAACAATTAGAATATTCCCAAATGACTTGATTGCATGCTCTATGATTGTTAATTTTAAAACCAGAAGGACGACATAAATTATGATCATTTTATCTTTAAACTTTAATTCAACACATGCCAGAATTCAGTTACGACAAATTCGGTAACGACAATTCCATACTTGAAACGTTTCTACTCACACTTGTCATCCTCAGTTAGAAAGGGATGTGTAAATGTATTCACATAACAGATAACTGGAATGAAGGAAATAGGCCAGCGTGAGATTGGAATGAATTTGGATTTGACTCACATCTAACATCGCTGTATAACTTTAGAAGTGTATCTTCACAGTATAGCATTTGGACTTTCAATCCTACATGTAATGATGTCGATATTCGAAATAAAACAGCCAGTTCTCTAGAGATGCAGGCATTTATCTGTACCCTACTCTTCTTTTGTATTATTGAAGATGACTTTGTTGCTAAAAAACGACTTACCGAATGAAAAATTGTAGGTTCTTCTGGTCGTTCGCTTTAGGTGGAATATCGTGAAACAATAGTCTTTATTGATGAATTATTCTTTATCACAAAAACCAGGACCTTTCACTAACTGACGCCTTTCTTTGCCAGGTATCCTTCTTAAAAACTGCAGGACTGCCTCTTGTCTTCAGTATCAACCGCTTTATACAAAATGATTCAACCCTCAAGATTTCAAATTGGGTATATTTGATAGAAGGCTGGGTGTCTATTCAAATCATGGCTCCCACATAAAAAATCCATTTATGAATTATAAGATACAGGAAATAGTACCACTAATACGAAGTAAAATAGATTTATTGCAAGTATTGTTCGGGGATATTGGCCGTCTGTCTGCTTAAGATTTGGAAAGGAGGACTTTGCTAGGTCTAATGTTCAGGAATCGCACAGTTGAAGGGGTACACATGGTGCATATAAATAGATAAAGTTATGTGTTTATTAGTTATCATCATCATTATTACATAATTTCGATATAGTCATCCCACAGCGGGCATATAGCATCACCATCTCTTTTGGGATATGACGTTAGCTCTGCCATTTGCACCCACCTGCTTTTACCCTCCTCCTCATTATCTTCGCTCCGCCTCCTTTTTGGTTTTCCGCTGACTCCTTTTCCATTCATAGCTAGGAATATCGTAAACCCTAGACTTAGCCTGCTAGGCGAGCTGCTAGGGGCTTATTAATTTTGCATACTTTGTGGTTGGGGGCCAAGAAATGGCCTAAATATAAGTATCAGGTATATATACATACAAAAACATATACATATATATATATATATATATATATATATATATATATATATATATATATATATATATATATATATATATATATATATATATATATATATATATATATATATATATATATATATATATATATATATATATATATATATATATATATATATATATATATATATAAGATATATATATATAAGATATAGTTAATATATAAGATATATTTAATATATAAGATATATTTAATATATAAGATATATTTATATATCTCGATTTGCATGTTTATTTATTCACTTTTCATTGTTGTAGAGTTTTTAGGCTAATTGTCAGAATACTTATGTTCATGCAGTTACCCAAATTAAAGAAGAGATAGGCAGGACTTTCTTTCCACGATTCACGAGGCATTTGGCCCAATTCTTGGCCGAGCCATGCTAGCTATGCGTACTTTTTAGCGTCAATTGCATCAGCATTCCACTCACCCAGCTTCTTATTGGGAAAGTGTTTATAAATCTTTGTGTTATCACGGATATTAGCTTATAGTAGGCCAATCGTAGTGCCAATATACCCAAGCTTCATGTACAAAACAATAATGTACGATTAAGTTCCGTTGTACATACTGTTTATGCACATACATGCTTTTTTTAATAAAGCTAATTTTTCACTGAGCCTCAATAGTCTTAATTAAAGTTTTTTGATTTTGTGCCTAAGAATATTCTTACATTATTCTTAAGTTTTAGTGATTTTGAGCATTTGTTTTCGTATAGACTCTCTTCTTGTACTAAAAGTGTGTAACTGAACCTCCCCAAAGAGGTGCTGAGTCACATCATAGTGTAACGAGCTCCAGACAGTACACGTGAAGCTCGTTCTTGTTTTGTTTCCTAAAAATAACTCAAATTAACAAAAAAATCTAAACCTGGATGAAGCTTGAGCCTTGTATTATTCTTAAATTATTCTTATATTTCAGAGAATTTGAGTCTTGATATTCTTATAGACTACAGTGCGGAGCGATCCCTAAGAATAAGGCAAACTCTCATGAATATGCAAATGTGTAAAATATTTTTAGTATTATTTTTGAACTTCATGCATGTTTTCCAGGAGCATCACCTAGAAATAACAACACCAGGTTTTTGTAAACGACCTGTAACATGCTTTTAAGCCTACATTACAGTGTTTTGTTATCATCATCATCATCATTATTATTATTACTTTATTAGTTATGGTTTTGTTGACTATATGCGTAACCTTGTCTGCCAGATACAAAGTACCTATAATTAGAGAGATTTGTATTTGTATTAGTAATTTGAATATACAGATGAGGAGTTTAAAAAAATTATTATTATTATTATTATTGAAACAGTCAATTTTACACTGCCTGTTATTAGTGAGGCGTAAAGTTGTAATTTAATCTTTATGAAAGTATGAAAATGTTTAAGAAATAAAATTATTTTTATTATTAAATTCCATTTAAAAAGATGTGTGTAGATTCTTTAACAACTCAAATGTTGCTAATCAAACTGCTATCCCTTATATCTATCTTAATCGTTGTTTAGCATTTTCCTCTTAACTCCTAAAAGTTTGCTTCCTTCGCGTGTTTGGCAAACTTATCTAACTCCACATCAGCGTTATGGCAAAATTGCGCGACGGGAATATAGAGGAGAGGTCTGACCAGTGTCCGTAAGATGGCGCCAGACCTGTACATTGCACTTACGTATTTGTTAAGTGCACCGCCCCCTCATTTTCTAATGATAATAGATGTCTACCAGTTGCAGCTCATTTGGTATATAGAGAACCTTCTCATATCTGCTCGTTATGTTACGCTAGGCACGCTAAATTAGCTATTTTGAACAATATATAGGAACGATTCGGCTGAGAAAGATATTCGCATCGTTTCCTCCTATGAGTCTAGTAATCTGGGACGTCAACGAGGTTGGAATTCAAAGAGATCGTTAAGCATGTGTGTAGTTATTAGGCATGCTATCCTGTAGCAGAATAACGAACTGGTATTTTTATTGTATGACAAAATAAAATAAGCCCGATTGGTTTACGATGCTAGGTTGCATTCTCATTCCGGGCCCACCCTTGCGGGCTCCTGTTGTCCACAGCAACTTGGTTGATCCTTGTCGAACGGAATATATATTGCCACACCCAATACGGGCCCCTTTCATAAAGAACCTTGTTACACGTTTTTCTATAAGAAGAATATGTAACTCACCGACTTTCTTACGTCTCAAAAATCCAGGGTTAGGAAGCTGTTTCCATTCATTGCAAAGTCTCATGAGCTGTGTGCAGCATATATAGCACGTGGTTCATAAAGAGGCTTTCATTAAGACCTCAGTACTCTATTTTATCACTTAACACGTACAATACACGTACACGTACACGTACCCGTACTTGATCAATTTTATCACTTAACACGTACAATGTTTTCTCCCTTCTGAACTATTTTCAAGATTTATATGTGCAGCTGAAAGTAGGAAACTATTAGGCAACGCTACTTATTACAATGTGATCAAAAGAAGTCCAAAAAAAGAACTTTGAGAAGTTAGCCTTTAGGTACGCTCGTTCTTGAAAAAATAGCATCTGCAATACATGGGGGGGGGGGATTACTTATAGGCACTTCGTGTTGTTCTCCCACAAAAGATTATCTACCCGTGTTTTGAATGTTGCAATAATGGTTAATCAGTAAGGTACAGGAAAAACAAGCTTTCTTGTGAATGAGCATGTATATATATCGTCCTTAAAAGCACAATTTTTCCTGATTTTTCCTGACCACATAAATTATTCTTAAATGTCAAGGATTGTGAGTCTTAATATTTCTATAGACTATCCGTATAAAAAAGTGTATGAAACCGAACTTGTTTTGTACCGGTACAGTGTAAATACCAGTGATTTGAGGCGTATCATCAGTGACCCGGTACAATGTATACGCTGGCAAAGAAAACTCATTTTTAATCAATGTTGATTCATTCCCATCACAACAACATCACAATTCAAAACAGATGAACAATTCTATTTACATATGTTACATTAATCCTAGAAGTTTATTTTGTCCCAAAATTTTAGTCATTACATATTCACTAATTTTCAAAACAATTTTTACAGAAAATTGGCTGCCTAATTACCTTACGTTTTTGACCATTAGTTCCCAGGCTCTCTACAGAATTTAGAATTGCACAATCGTAGCTATGTGTCCTCTTGAATTTTCCGACTGTTGATCGAGACACAATAGGGACCATTAAAAAGTATGTCACGGATAAAATTTGTCATTTTGAGCCACCAACCCCATGTAGCGGCTTGTCACATTTAGGATTACACCCCTTCTTTGTCATACTCCTGCAAGAGACCCTCATACATGAAATAATTCTATTAGACTCTCTTCTCGAATTTTGAAATTTATGGAATATGTTGGTATGTATGTACTATGGGTCGAATATATATATATAATATATGTTTATATATATACTTAGTTTCTCCTGTATCTGGACACTTGCTGTTGACATTTCTAGTCCTTCAGCTATCCTACTCAGCCAGTTGCACGAATAGTAACTGTAGCTACGAGCTTACAGCTCACAATCAAAATTAATAATTCATATTGCAAAAGGTAGAAAAAAATATCCAAGTTTTTCATTGCTGATAGAACACATGAGGCCTCTTTTCAGCAAAATATAGTTCGATTATCAGATTCCAAGTATCACAGCCCGAATATCACGTTCCAAATATGTGGTTCCGAGTATCACGGTCCGAATATCACATTCCCAATATCTGATTTCGAGTATCACAGCCCGAATATCACGTTCTAAATATGTGGTTCCGAGTATCACGGTCCGAATATCACATTCCCAATAGCTGATTTCGAGTATCACAGCCCGAATATCACATTCCATATATCTGATTCCGAGTATCACAGCCCGAATATCACATTCTAAATATGTGGTTCCGAGTATCACGGTCCGAATATCACATTCCCAATATCTGATTCCGAGTATCACGGTACGAATATCACATTCCCAATATCTGATTCCGAGTATCACAGCCCGAATATCACATTCCATATATCTGATTCCGAGTATCACAGCCCGAATATCACGTTCCAAATGTGTGGTTCCGAGTATCACGGTCCGAATATCACCCAATATCTGATTCCAAGTATCACAGTCCGAATATCACATTCCGAATATCTGATTCCAAGTATCAGGGTCCGAGAACGATGATATTCCCATCTTCTATGCACGCGAATATGTGACTGGCATCAGGCGTAACAGAAATGCAATGAATAGGGTATTGTAAGTTTTTTGCAATTAATGGTGATTCCAACCTAAAAATTGAAACAAAAAACAAAAGTTAATGGAGAAAGGTTGCATGAGGCATCAAAAGCTTCAAAAATAGCTACCTGTCAATTCCTTCATCTTCAATTCCTCCATGCGTTTTCCCGTTAACTATTTCATCCACTTTCTCCTTCATTTTGATTAATAAACCCTTCTTCATTCATCGAATCTTCTTCAAGATTAAACAGGCAACAATAGGAGTTGTAGTGAGAGAAGTCGCTAAATGGTAATTTGCTAACTTGACTTTATTAAAGCAGCAAACTACCTTCTACTAACCCTGTCCAGTTGATGGGACTGAAATGGCCCCCTTGGTATGGTCAGCCCTCTCTCAACAGCAGGTCCAATGCGCACACTGCGATAGAACTGTGATGGCTTCTCTTTCCAGATTGGTGAAAAGAGGGCCAGTGCAAGTAAATAACCTTAACCTTCCTTAAGTAACAGCTTGAAAGCGTTACCTGACAACTTAGTGGTAGAGCACTCGCCGTGCAAAAAATGCGGTTGCGAGTTGCGAGTCCCGCCTGAGTCATTCATTTTCTCGCACTTTCATTTGACAAATTTACAAATGTAGGATTCGGTGCTGTTTTTGAAACAAAGAGACTAGAATTCCTAGGCCAGTACTGTCCCTGCTAAGCGCATCATAAATTCACTTTTATTTCGCACAAACCGACAAGCCAAGCTCACTCATCAGAACAAGTACAACTGTAGGGTTGTTGTCAAGAAAAGCAGCTATATTCAACTCACCGATAAACATCTCTTGCTGTCAGGGTTCCTCGTATTCCACCAGATATTATTATATCCTTGACGACTATGACATCGAGAATCGCCTCGTGTAGGGATACTTTTGATACCAACGTCCCATTGATAGTGTAGACGGTTAACATATGATCAGTCTAGAACAATATCAAGAAAAATTTCCCAATCAAATTTCTAACGTCACAAATTAAATTCCATAGCAAAGTAGATTCGTTTAAAAGGTTGTTATTCAAAAGGAAAACTGGGCTATATCTCAGAAGAGAAAATAGCCCTAAATATATATATATATATATATATATATATATATATATATATATATATATATATATATATATATATATATATATATATATATATATATATATATATATATATATGTCTATATCTCAAACTAGAATTAGCTTAATACCCTTCCCCTTTTACAACCATAGGACTGCCATGGCGCTGCATCAAGTCTTAGGTAGAACACACCAACAACAGTATTTCTCGATAAAATCATAGTTACCCTGCTTTGTAAGCTGGCATCTACACTAGCAATAGTTTTGTACCTTGAGTGAGGTCCTCTGGGTCCTATTAGAAATACTTTACTCAAACTGTCCTTAGCTTCACTATTTCACAAACTAAGAAAAGCACGCACAAAAGACCTACAATTGTGAAAAGAGCTTGTTCACGGTCTTATGCGACAAGGCAGTTCTAGCAACCAGGTTGAGCATAGCCGCCAAATGTTTAGGAGTCTGATCAGATCTATTTTCTCCCAGACAAACTAGCCAATCATCACGCAGAATTCTGACCACACAGCTAAACTTAGGCCCATTCTGCATGATGATTGGTCAATTATGTTGGGAGAAAATAGAACTGACCAGAGCTCTTAAAAAATTTGGCAGCTATGCTATTTCGGTGAAGGCTCTTAACACTATCACAGTCATGTTTGTAGTATCTTTGGAGCCTCCATGAGAGAGATTCGTTGGAAAACACGCTGAATTTATTTCTCAGAAATCAAGGCTCCTATGTGCAGGTTTTCACTGTATCTATATGTACATGGATGTATTATCAAACTACATTTGTCGTAACTCCACAAATTAAAGTCATTGTATACTGGCCTCATCTTTGTAGTTATGCGTGCTGTACATGACTATCCTGCCATATTTTGTGAGGCACACTTTAGAAATACTGCTGTCCAAAAGGAGAGGATCAGGGCGCAATGTCATCACGAATTGTCCTTTTTTGATTGTATGAATGATGCAGCTTCCGTCCTACAAAATTTAACAATCAGATGGTATATGTAGCGGCTGGGAGTAAATAGGCTTCAGAATAAGTCATCAGGTGAGCAAGTTTGGGTATCCGCTGGTGAGGCGATAAGGTTGTCTGAAAACAGGAGTTCTGTGCCTTTGTATTGCAGAAAATAGGGAGTTTAAAGTTCTATAACATATGAAGATTTTCCCAAAACAAAAATAAGGAACGCAGCATATGACGTCAAATACCTTTGATCCACTGACAGCCATATCTAATTCCCAGACCATAGCAACGGTGTTGACCGCATCGTCGTGTCCATGCAGGGTTTGCAGAGGCTGTTCTAGAATGCCCGTTGCAGAGCCAGCATGGTGTTGTATTTTCCAGACCATGCAACTCGAATCGTAGGAACCAGAGATAAAGTAGTGGTCCGATGGGTCCAGAGAGACACAAGAGACTATATCTGCAGATAAATGACCAATGATACAACAAATGGCGTGAAAAATATACAAAAGTGACAGAGTCTACGCGTTTAGAGAATGGTACGAGATAATTCCCATGTACACAGAAAAGTTCATTTGAAAAAATAAGAATGGTTTAAGCATTTTATTGAACGCCTCTCTTAGACGAAGCCAAGGGGATAATTCACATACAACATTATTCGTTGCCCAGGGTTTTTATCATATTCCCATCATCACTCTTATATGCATCACTGCAAACACACAGCAATTTTCCGCAACTGCAGCACAGGACATTCTATTGTAAGACACTTAGTCCGTATTGCATCGCGTGTAGAAATAATTTTTCTCAAACTGTTCGAGTCAGGCAAGCTTGTACATTAGATAAAGAAAGAAAATATTTCCCTCACCAAGATGCTGGTAAATCACGTTTAATATTTTCCCCTTCGAATTGAGAACTCTTAGTGAATTGTCCCAGAACCCGCAGCATATGAGCAGTTTTCCGTCCGGTGTTAAAGCAAATAACTGAGATGTTCTCGATACTTGTGGTGACCAAATGCCTGGTATCTTATTCGTGGGATTCCTATCAAAAAAATTAAACCAAGTTAATTGACTTTTGATAAACGACATAACCAAATTCTGAGCAGTTTCTTCGTTTATTCTTGAACCTGACTAAAATTCTTTTCCCAAACAGAACGCCTATTTGTTAGCTTCTTGAAACAACTTTATGTCCATATTGTACATAAATATTCTGAAAGATCTGAAAACACAGCATAATCTCACCACACAACATTTTAAAGCATACGTAGCATGCTTAACCATATCTATAACATATAATATTTTTCGTTTGCTTAAAAAGCTTTTTCTTGAAATTGTAAAATATATATTTTACCGCAGCAGAATTTTACCATTGCACGAAAAAGCGGAAACATTGTTTAGCATACAACACACTCTAAAGCGTATGTAGCACTTTTAGCGAACACACCATTTTTTCTAACATAAATAACTTTTTACGCATTTTTGTAACATATGAAATTTTCAGTGTGCTTAAGAATGTTTCAGCTATTTCTTGAAGTAGCAAAATATACATTCTGCTTCGAAGTGCCCGAATTAAAGCAATTCACCATTTGAACACCAGCGAGTTTGGATACGAATCGTGTATTGTGTCTCTGATGAAAAGATAAAATCTTGTTTACAACATGGAACATTATCAAGAAGAACGACAATAGGGATTTCTTCTCAAGCAATCTACAGAATATATGTTCACTTAATCAGAAGTTCCAATAAAAAGAGATGATTTTAAAGAGGCAATGAACCATAAAGCAATGTGATGTGATTACTTTGTTCGATTCATTTTCTGATTGAGGTTAGGATCCAATGAGAACGAGAATGATTCAGTCTTATCCTCAGGGAATGGCATCCAACCATGAAAGCCAATGAATCCATTTTTGTCAACGGTTATCAATGGATCTGGCATCCCATGATGCAACAGTGATTTCTGACGCGTTTTGCGAGCTCCAATGAAAGTAAGGGGTGGACCATTCGCCTTTACCTAGGAAAAGAGAATGGTAGTTCATTTTCTGAAGCACTTTTGCAAAAAGCGTAGAAGGTAAATAATACAATAACTGTTACTGTGAAGGATATTGTTAAATTCTGTGGCAAAAATACCGACTTCTACGATTTTTACAACGAACCACTATAAATGGACCCTATAAGCAGAAGGCCAAAAGGTTTAAGACGCATTTACTAACAAAGATAAACATTAGGGACTTTTCTATTTTGAGCATTTTTGTTATCACCAAAACTCCAGAGTTAGGAATCTGGTTCCATTCATTGCAATCAAATTCAACGGACTTCTTTGTAATCCATGTAGCACAAAATATAACTTGATGTTCTTTTGGTAAAAGTGTAGCCCCGCAGAAGAGTGTATCGTGGCTGTACATACGACATGTGTGTGTTGGCTAACGGGACGACATGTGTGTCGTGGCTATGCGGACGACTTGTATATCTTGGTTATACGGATGACTAAATTGAAAATTAACAGGAAAAATATTGCTACAACCTTTACAAGTGAGTAATTGGCTTTCGTTAGATTATCAAGAATATTTGTCTGTTGTTTGATTTCGCTAATCGATTTGCGGATTGGATGAGGTTTTGTCAGCAGTTGACAAGGTGTTTGCCCAAAGTTGTTGATGATTCCTTCAATCGCCGTACGCTCTTTTGGATTGTCTATAGCATCGAGGTCTATAGCTCCTGGAATAAAGACGAAAGTGTTACAATCAAGCAAAGTATCTTGGTGTAAGAGACTTTAGAGATGATTGCTTGACATATTGCCATACAGGACAGCTTTTTTTGGAACAATGTCTATAACAACTAGGCCAAAACACCTTCCCCCAACAAATGGCCTGCAGCATGAGGATAGTCAAGTTAACTACCATGCTACTTCGGTGTCCTGGAGAATGCTTAACAAAGAGAGGCAGTATGTAACATCCTTGATAGGAAGATGAATGGTGTGCGTTAGTTGTTGAGAATTGTGTTAATAGCAGATGTCAAAAAGTATATGGAACAGAATGAAGCCTCTCTGGTATGATCTACTTTGGGTTGAACCCACGATCGCCAGCGCACAAGGTTATTCACTCCACTACTCGATCGTTTTGGCAATCAGCCATTAAATGGCGATGGATACTTTATCGGACAACTGGATGTTCCAGTTTCCATCATTTGTAAATAAATCATCCTATCATTATTTTCTAACCACATCCAAAATTAAGAGCAAAAGTCAAGCAACTCACTGCATTCACAGTTATTTTTGTTCTACAAAACTCTGGTATTTCTCTTTCATCTGTGCACCTGTTGTTGATATGTCTGTATAAGTAACTTAATAGATTTGCATAGAGGCAATATTTCCATCGGTTACGAAGCAAATTCATACAAAGAATCTGTCATGGCATTTGAAAAAATAAGTTAGAAACTTGACTTGCCTTCGTACGAATAGTGGTGGAAGACATTGTATGCTTTAACGGCCTCTTCGCCCTTTTGTTTATATCCAAATATCAGATCGATCCAATGGTGAAGATTCATTGATACATACTCTGACTCCAATGCCATGCGATTCTTGTGGATGAAATCGTCTGGCGACGATGCCCACGGCGGGAGAACGACATCGTCAATAGATTGACCATTCTGTAGAAAAATTCCCAGTTCAATAAATCATCATTTTGCCAAGATTACTTTTTCTGTATTTTAGTAAGAGTTAATTGGTGTACCGTAAATCCTCGAGTTAGCCCCTTTCTAAAAGCCCCTCCTCGAATAAGCCCACATGCAAGAGCTTCAACTTTTTAATAACCCCCACCTCCAATAAGCCCCCCCCCCCCATATGATGATGAAGATCTTGATAAAGACTAATGCTGGAATTTAGACTGTTCTTTGAATATAATGGGGAATAGGAGCTTTGACAATGAGTTCTTTATGCAGTATGTGTCAAGTAATTTTATATGCCCCCCCCCCGAATACGCCTCCACCAACAAACATCGAAAATGAATTACCCCCAGGAGACCAATTCAAAGATTTACAGTAAGAACTATAAGAAATCAGAGAAAAAAAACAAACCTGTAGATAGCCAAGGTCCAATTTGTTTACGTTAGATAAGAAATCGGGGAAGCAGAAAAACTCCGGAATCAGTTCGCGGACATCACCCGCACTGTTAATTAGGCCTCTCCATGACTTTGCTACTGAGTAGAACTGCCGATCTGAGCAGTCGAATTTGCCTCCTTGTAGTTTGACGTGCAAGCTCGTAAATGGCTCAACTCGAAGCAGGTAATGTAAAACAATTGCTGCGTTCGAATAGTGAGTCAGGTAGTGGCATTGATGCTGAAAACCACTTGGGTCAAACAATTCTCTGTATCTAGAGAGAGGAGTCGATAGCAACCGTAAATAACTGTCATATGTAAGTACAATAACAAAGAACCTCCAACAAAAATAAATCTATCAGGTGATTCTCAGATTTAAAGCCTATATAAGTAACACTCAGAAGGACGTCTTAGTTCTTAGAGGTCTTCCAATTATCAAGTTCTTAATTTCAGATTTAGAGGCAAAACGGCGACCCTCCATCCAAAGATAGCTTCAGACTTTTGTCGAGAGGCCTCTACCTATCCAGCTATTGAATTAAATTTATATGTGGTCAGCAACTCAGCAACTAAATGGAACAAAACAAAATGGAAGAGAGTAAAAATAAAGTAAACCTGCTTTGATTACCTTATTTCAAGGGCTTCAAGCCGATCAGCAACCAGTGCACCGATGGGCCTAGACAAATCTCTAAACACAGCTGGGTTTTCGAGATCCAGCTCTTTCGATTCGTAATCTGCGAGCACCCAGGGGAAAACAGGGTACTGAGCTAAATCGTTGTAAGTTCGTCCTGCAATAGTATTGAGTTGCATCAGGTAGTCGAAATTTGTGATCTCTCTTTTCACCCATCGCTGTGTCAGGTTCGATTCTCGCAAGAGCCTTTGGGGGGATTTGATCCCGTTATAGTACAGATTTGGCGGCCGACGGCCAGTTGTTTTCTTGAAGAAGGTGTTTCTTTCCTATTAGGTGTATAAAAGACGAGCGAGCATATATCTCAGGTCTGAACAGCATTTCAGTAAAGAAATATAGCCTGAAATTTAGATATTCAACAAAAATAAAACTGCAAAAGTCAGAAGAGTGGCAGACTTTTGTAATTCTTTAGCGGGAGCATCGGTGCTAAATTTACCTACTTTCGAAAGTATATTTGCCGACTTCCCATACCCTTAGGTCCCGAATAAGCGGGGATCATAATAAGTGGGGGCTTAAAAAATTCTCAAAATAAAATAAGGGGGGATCGGAATAAGCGTGGGATTAGATGTTGGTCTTCTGAACTAGTACCAATTTGTTTTCATACTAAAGTCACGATAAAAACCTCTGCGATAATGGTCAGTCATTATTTGGTGATGAATACCCAGTCGTAAAGCTAGAGTGCTACTTATGCATTGCGATTAAGGAAACTCAAACTAAGTAACTTAACTTTTATTCAGAATTGTCTAAGAAACCGTGAGAACTTCATAAGTGGGGGGTCCTACTAGGAGCGAGAGTAGGAAATTTTTTCCGAAAACGTTTTGAGGTTAAATACACCGAAGGGAAACACTAAGATCTTACAAAGTGATGCATTCCCCATGTAGTTAATTTGCGTTTTCTGTGCATTTGAAGCATGACTTTGTGGTAAATAGTTTTCGATAGAAAAGACCTGCAGGGTAAGAAGTGCTGCCAGACCTTTGGTTTGTTCTAGCCAAGCACTACGAGTCTCGGCCATAATTTCTGAACGATCCACGATTTAGAATCACTTAAAAGAACTCAAAGTGCAAAGATGGAGCAAGTTCTTGTATACCTCATGATCTCTGAAGTTGATCAAATAGCTAGATCTGTCCACCAGAAAGAACTCAAGGCCAGTTTTCCGCAGGTTATATCGCCGCATGTGCATCTCTTGTAGCTTTTCCAAAGAAAATTGAAAGTCACATCCAACAAGTGAGTCATTTGAGTCATCATAGAAACTGATGTGTGATGAGGTCAGCTCGATCTTTCCAGGAATGACGTCCATAAGCGTGATAAGATGACAATTAAATGATGTAATAACTCTGCCAACCGATTCGTTCAATGGGTTCAAGTCATACATATGTCTTTCAAAAGAAAATTAGCATTAGGTACAAAAACAGTTTATTGAAGATTATGTTCACAATGAAGTTATTCCATAAGAGTTGTCCAATCATTCCTAATGATCATCTTTCACACCTACTCATCGGGTATATAACAAGAGTTAATCCCAGCTGAGAAACTGCTATAAGATAAATATATATATATATATATATATATATATATATATATATATATATATATATATATATATATATATATATATATATATATATATATATATATATATATATATATATATATATATATGCTTATGTCAAAACATTAAATATAGTAGTATTATATAGTAATATTCAATAAGTTCCAGTTTTTCTGTTATATAGTCATACGATAACATGTGCTTGTACCTCTGTTCTTAACAACCACTGATTTTTATATGGGGCCTTTTAGAAAATATGTCACACCTTTAGGGGGAGGGAAGAGTACGCAGATTGAAAAGCTGTGGCAGCTTTCATCGTTTCTCTTTTAGCAGTAGAGCACAAAAGTCATCGGAAACACAGTAAAACAAGAAGACTATTTTGTGGAATTACAAACTAGGATTCAATTTTTTCTGGACATCTTTCAATAATACCTACTTTTCTTGTCCTGTCTCAGCATCGACTTCATCTTGGTCTTCTTCGCCACTCAAAACAAGATCCTGTATAGAGTCCTCTTCCTCTTTTGCAGTTGGTATGTTTAGATCCATAATTTCATTTGATGTAACGACCTCCAAAGTGTCCTGATCCCGCAATCGACTTGCATCTTGGTGGTCTGTGCCATTAAATAATTTCACCAATTTTAGGCGCATACGCGAAGAGTTTTCCGTTGATGATAACTTCCACAGTTGCTTTTCCTCTTTCCTTATGAAAATCAAATTAAATCTTACATTACAAGTACATTCCTCATACCAACAATCTACCATACCTCTCTCATATCTACCCCCTAAATCACATCCCTTTCATCTATCACCTAAATTGCATCCATCATATCTACTACCAAAATCATACCCCTCATATCTACCACCTAAATCACATCCCTCACATCTACCACATATGTCAAATCCCTCATATCTACCACTTGAATTACATCCCTCACATCTACCACCTAACCCCCATCCCTCATATCTACCATCTAACTCTCATCCCTCATATCTATCTCCAAAATCACATCCTTCACATCTACCACCTAAATCACATCCATCACATCTACCAGCAAAAATAACACCCCCATATCTACCAGCTAAATACCTAACTCACATCCATCACATCTACCACTTAGATCACATCCCTCATATCTACCACCTGAATCACATCCTTCACATCTGCCACTTATATAACATCCCTCACATCTACCACATAGCTCACATCCCTCAAATCTACCACCAAAATTACATCATTTACATCTACTACCTAAATCACATCCCTCATATCTATCACATCTACCACCAAAATCATATCCATCATATCTACCACCTAAATCACATCCCTCATATCTACCACCCAAATCACATCAATCACATCTACCAATAAAATCACACCCCCACCCATATCTACCACCTAAGCTACATCCCTAATATCTATCACCTAAATCACATCCCCATCCATACCTACCACCCAAATCACATCTATCATATCTACCACTGATATCACATCTCTTATTCCCATCAAATAGACCAGCTTAATACAATCCACTCAATCAGGTACATCTATTTTGACTCAAGTGCTCAAGTTCCCATAATTTAGTTGAGCAGCAAGGTATAAGCTTTTTGAAACTATTGAGCAAATTTGATCACTGAGTTTTCACTGAAGTATGAATAAAATAACTCCTGGTAAAATATGACACATATCACCTCTCAACCCATGCACCTCTTTCACTAGTAAGAAATTTTTTTCTGTCCTGCCACAAGCGGTTTGTCAGGGACAAGTTGTGTTTTAGGAAAGCTTCAGTCTTATTTTGAAGTATTTGGGCAGTATTTCGAATTTCTTCGAATGAAAAATAAATAAAACGAGAGAAGCTCTGCAGAGATTCTTCAATATTGTGGCCTCGTATTTTAACAGCCGCTGCCATGCTACTGAGGCAGTCCATCCAGAATCGTCCAATATCAATAGAGTTTGATTTCCTGTAGGGGAGAAATGAGCAGAATTATACTACGCAACAAAGAAATGCCAATGTTAGTCTGTATGTATATCGTTGGGTATAAAATTACTACCTTATCGGCCCTTGCTATTCCGGCCCTTAATGCTGTTAATTTGCCTAAAGTAGTGCTGAAAGGGCAAGCACTGTATGGGCTGGCGTAAAAAGGGCCAATGCTTTACAATTTTTGACCAAAGCAATGTACAGTTATATTTAGGGAATAAACAGGTGCCTTCGCTTATTTCATATGTTCTTAGTAAACAATCATTTTGGTAAAAGTTATCCAATATGTATCAAAACTGTATTAGAAAGTGGAAGGATAGAAACTTGAAGGGATATAAGAAAATAAAAGAAAGAAACAGAAAAGGAAATTAAGAATAGTGAAATCTAGTGACGAACGCGTTGATTTTGCAGGATATGAGATTTTGCTGAAAATGATAACACTTAGATAAGTGATGAAGTTCTTGAAATGGAGGACTAGAAATTTTAACAAAATAAAGACTGCTAGAATTGTGTAAATAAGCGCCATACCATTTTCTTAATATAATATTTCTGTGAATGGCGTAAAATGCGGCCCACAGCGTTAAATTTCTTCCATGGTGGTATAAGGGTCGACTTAAAAAGGGCCAGCATTAAGTTAGGGCCCACGTAAAAAGGGCTAGTAAGGTAGTAGATGATCTTCGGAATCTGACATAATTGAGCCAGGGAGCAAACATTACCAAGTCTGAATCGAGGAATGGAGGATGGATGTTACTGACAAGAAATAACTGCAATAAAGTGAGATTTTACTAACTGATCGATAATATACCCAGTGCCACATTTGAAAAACTGGAACCTCCTTCACCTCGACGCTCCAGTAAAAGTTTTCTAGGCGCGGCTTATAACTGGGGAGCGGCTAGTAATAGAAGCACACAAGCATACAGAAATTTATACTTACCAATGTGTATCATTGAAACGTTTTGCTACTCGAGCCATTTGATTCGCAAATGCACGGTACTGTTCGCTATAAAAATACTGGCCAAATTTCTCTTCGAACTCGTGTGTTGCAGGATTCAATGAGGGCATATCTTTGAGATAACGGTCTACTCTCAGCATATCATGAAACCTCTCGAAGCACAGGCGAAAGACAGGCGAGAAGATGGTATGGATGTTGTTGCCTGTAGATAGGAAACACTCGCTGATAAAATTCATATCTTGCTGTGTATGCTATAGTGGTCTAGGTGTGGAATTCAGATCCATTGTCATTGCGGGGGTTCATTGCGGGGGTGGGTATTTTGACGATCTTAGTGAATGTTCGTTGGTTCTTTCTTACAGATGCTAGTGCAGTACAGGTCTCCAAAAAATTAATTAAACAACCCTGTGGTCTTTTGTTTCGTGTTACAATACAACAGAAATTACTATTGCGCGAAAGTGTCCGAAACTCATCAGAGTACATAGTCAGATTTAGTCTACTTTCAGATATTTGATGCTCTAGTGTGCATCTGACGAATTAACAATTTCTACATGTGATTAGTCTGTTGGTACTACAGAACTTCACAATCGCACGAAATAGCGGGAACATTTTTGAGGAGTTTTTCCACAGAACTACAAACGATGAAGTTAACAGTGTTCATAAGCGTGCCCTGGGAGTGCTGCTAAATGACTATGACTCCAGTTTGAAGAGCTCCTACTCAGGAATGAGAAAGTGACAATTCATGAGAAAAATCTGCAAAAACATATGCTGGAGGTATACAGATGTGCAACCTCCGTATAGCCTTCGTTAACCTACGTTCCCATCATTATATCACAATGGTCCACGGACAAGGACAATGGTCCATACAATGAAGACGCTCAATAATAGTAAATATCACAGGGAAATTGAAAGTTGTGTTAAAGGAGCAAAGCTCGAAAGTCTGTAGTGACCTGAGATAGGCAAGATACTCTACAAAAGAAAGCATGTTATTACAAGATACTACTACTGTGTCTGAGTATCTGGATACTATCTTCAAGATATACAGATCAGGTACTGCTCATCTCTAAAAAGTTACAACGAACAAGTCAAATGAACCACCTACCTTTCTCAAGCAGGACGTTATAAACCGAATTAAGCCGATTAATTTCATAACACGCTTCGTCGGCATTAGTAATTTTACGTCTCGATAGCATCTGATGAAGTTTCTTCGCCGCGTAAGACACGAAAGCTATATCATCAGCGATGGCGCATTCATACAGAATCCTTTCAACAGTCTGCAGCACCTCAGTCCATTCCGACCCAGCCTCGGTGCTGTCTTCCCATGCATTCATTGCATTCAATAAATCGTGAAGGGAATCTAGAGTCTGTTTTAAAGAAAATTCATTTAGCGATGAACTCATACCAAGTGAGCTGAAGATAATAGCTTAGGATAAAAGTTCACGGATATTTTCACCGTTGTCTGAAGGATAAATAGTACTTTATACTTACATCAATATTCCATTTCTTTATCCACACCTCTTCTGGAGTCTCGCTGAATTCTGAGAAGGAGAAAATTATCAATTACAGAGGCAACAATCCTTGCTTCATGGAGAAGGAGCTTCCAACAAGCGAATATTTCAGTATATAGCTGTGATAATTCAGAGCATGCTAGAACTTCAAAAACTTAGCAAAATAATGGTCGCTTTACGATGGATATCAAGGAAAAAAGCTATTTGGAATAAAACATCCATTCATATCACCCCTACATAGCAAGAGGGCAAAACTGTATAATGTCGGGAACAGTCTCCTGTAAGCTACCAATAAGAAGCCGCTAAGACGTTTGCTAACAATAACAATTTTCATATTTTGATTGATGGTGTGATAAGGAAATATAGTATAGTAAAAGGTGTGGTAGATGATGTAATTAGAAAGCCTGACAATTACATTAAAGAGATATTTTCAGTCACCTGTACTCAAAAGAAAATCTTCGACGAGCTTCACAACTTGAACAGCATTCAGAGTGTCAACTGCCCACGGCTGAACGGATTCATTTAAAGCTGCGCTGCATGCTTTAATGCATTTCGTGAGCAATCTCCTCTCTATAACCAATACGGGCAGAATAAACTGATTCCTAGCAGCCATCTGGTGTAACGCCGCTAGCGGCTGTCCCCTTTCCTAAAATAAATAAACACCCATTTTCTTACTTCCGCCTAAATTTTTTATCTATATCTACTTACCCAATCGGAAGGTCTATAATATTGTTTATCTGGTAAAAACTACAAAAACACCGGTTATCGAGTCACTACTCCTCTTCTCCATCTTATGGTTTTACTTTTACCCATCTTCTTCTCCACTTCTTCGTGATCTAATAAATGATGTGCTTTTTCATTTGGTCCAAATAGCCTTAAGCATTTGATACCTACCCTCCAAACGGTTGCGTCTGAGCCATCAATTCCTTTCCACATGACAAAATGTATGATTTCCAGAACAACCTCGGCTAGCTCCTCTTGCATCTGGTCGATCTTAAACTCATTATCATCACCTGCCTGCATCATAATCAACTGAAGAAACGGCTCGTACCAACCCGGGAGAAGAACGCATTTCTTCGTGCTCGTTGGATGGCATTTCATAGAGTTTCTGATCTACATTAAAAGCAAGCAAACACGACGTTTATAATCTTTGAAATCACATTTCTATACCCTCCCAATCCATGGAAATGATTTACCAGCCACATCATATCTTGCTCAGTCTAGAGCCCTCTTGAATCATGCTGGGTGATACTTAGTCATTACAGGCCACGTCTCATCACTGTAGGCCACAGTCAATCATTTCATTAAGGTGAGTCAAGTTGAATCAATTATGAATAGTGACGGATACTTAACGAAAGAGCGAAGAGGCAGTCACCCCAATAATTTTCGAGAACAAAAGCAATTTTATGACGTGGTTGTCAAAAGTTTACTGTGGTCAGGATGCTCCCCCCCCCCCCCCACCAACAAACAGCCAAGTATCTGCCACTGGTTATGAATAAACCGAAATCTCAAATATTGTAATAAATCATAGCAAATCACCATATATCATTGCAAATCATTCCAGAGTCATTTTTTCTTTTTTAATCATGACAAGCTGTCAATTTACAGTAGTCTGTGCCGTCCGTAGCAGAAATGGACATAACTTCGTCTGGTTCTGGCTACGAACGGCACTAACAGTTTCTTAAAACATCAATCCTACAACAACAAAGAAAACCAACACTAAAGCGATTTATGTACCATGGCACCTTCTCATTCAGCCATGTGCTTAGCATGCACACGCTAGGCAAGTAGTGATTGAAACAAATGCACTGGTATAACCTGTAATCTGAAATGGACCACGACTGATGCCATGGTTCACAGGGGGACTATTCAAACGTCATTTAAACAGCATCTCCCTTGAATATAATGCGAAAACTGAGAATCATATTAAAGATGGGCAAGAAAAACTTAATCACCTTCAAAGCAATCTCAAGTTTGATTGGAGATGACATCATTTTGACGATGGAGAGGACAGCGTTGACAATTTCATAGTGAACATATATATCTACACCTTTGGCAGCAGTTTGCTCTGTAGACAAGGCCAGTTTTAAAATTGCAATGATGATACTACGAGATACCATTTGCTTTGATAACAGGGTGCAAACCGATTCGTATCCGATTGTCTTCATGAGTATTCTAGATTTTGCTGCCGTTGGCACTTTGGTTGATGATATTAAAATGTGGAAGATTTTAATAATATCAATTCTTGTCTTCTCCGTGTTGTCATGCACAAGCCATCTAATGCAGACATATGGCAGGTCCGATTCTAAAAAGACAAGAAAATTAAGGTGCTTTGAGATGGTAAATACACTGGTATGTAGAAGGACGTTTGAGTGCGCGGGTGTAGAAATTTACAAACAGGAGTGAACAAGGCATCATAGAGTCATCGGCAACTTTTCCGCCAAGACAAAAGGTACCAACAACTTCTGCAAAATGACACCCATACTCCGTATACTTCAGCAAGCCCCTGGTTACTAAATGTAAACACGTGTTTCAGTAAGCATGATTCTTATTGCTACCAATGTTGCAGTGGGAGGTAATTTTGGGGGGAGACTAAACACAATATTCTGCAGAAAGTTATTCTAACCTCTCAAGAATGGTCATTTCAGTATGAGAGATTCCGACAAACCCTCAACTTTGTATGTCAAGAGCTCCACCACTGGGCTCAGTGTTAGAGTCATGAGTTCGAATTCTTCTAGGGTAAGTCATTTTATCGCATTTTCACTTCGCAATATAAGAATTCCCTGGTATGCAATAATAATATAACATAGCTTAAAATTGGTTTTTACATGGCTTTTATGCACGAACTACTTAAGACAAACTATCTGGTGTTATTTGTCTCTTTACGTCGACTAGAGTGTCTTGGTATCAGCCAGCAATCGATGTGTCATAGTTTGTGAAAGTAGTCTATATTTAAATGTTGCATTTATAACGAACTGAGCTCCTACCAGACAGCATTTGAAACAGCTTTGCTTTGTTATCTCCTGGTGTTTCCATCATATGCTTGATAATTTCGATGGCCTCGGTTAACAGTTCCAAATCCGTTAACGCTGATAGGTAACTTACTATTGCAGAGATATCGACCTCGGAGCAGCGTGATTTCAGGTAAAACGAAGCCGTGCCTGATAAAAGAAGTTCAAAGACTTTACTAGGGTAAACTCGTTCTAATGTGTGTAAGATAGAATGAAATATGCAAAATGAGGCACAGTGATAACTACAACTGGATCTACCAGGTACTGTCTGCTCACTATAGAGAACGTTTTCACAGGGTGGATAGGATGGGGGAATGGGCAATAATTGTAAGAGTTGAGAACTTGTGATCAAAATGGTACTGAATCATGAGAAGTCAACTATTTACATGAGATTATAATAATTAGCTGAAGAGTAATTATGTGAAATGACAAGCAACGAAACGCACATTAACCAGCAATGTACGTAATAATGTGGACATTTCAGCCAAACAACTTACCCAGCAATGCCATCCGTACACACTTACTGTCACTCTCATTCAATTCAACACTATTTTCTCGCACTTGCGCCCTAGTTTTACCACTATAATGTGCATTTATAACTTGAACAATAAATCCAACACCAAAACTTTGACTGAAGTATTCCGGGTCGTCCTTTATATACGTTGAAAGAAGCTGCACGTGAGCTATGCGCACTGATATGTCCGAATCTGTCCATATTCTGAAATCAAACATAATGTGTTGGTAAACGGATTTCAAAAGCTCGTCCTTGCTTTGCGCTATGCTCTCGACCAAGGCCTGAAGCGACATCAGCAATCCGACATTAATCAACCTCGGGTCACATTTTTGTAGAATAAGTCCCATTATCTGCACTCCTTTCGATTGAAGGAAGAATTCCTGGGCGCTTGTCTGTTCAATCAGCATGTTCCGCAAAAGCGATATGAAATAGGACGCACCATTCAAAATGTAGTTGTCCTCATCCGCTGCCCATTTTGAAAAAGTCATATTCCGAGTTCGGACAGTAGATCTATCAACTAGTACCCAATCTTCGACGGCTGGCTTCCTGCTTGGTTCAATAGTCGCCTGCTGTCTGTGAAAAGAATAGAAACCTGTTGAATTGAATGATATTGAATGAAATTGAATTGAATTGAAAACGTACATTTGGTAAAAAGGAGGTGATAGATGTTCATATGTGGGTATGAGGTTTGTCCAGTATATTTTGATATGTCAAGTTGGCCCTGATTCGATCCGTACGGCCTAGAAAGTTGTAAGAAAGGTTGGGAAGTAGAGGATCAATAATTGTGTGAAATTTCCTTTTAGAGTTGAAAATGCAACTGACTACATATTATCAATGCACTAAAAATTTGAGTTACCATGGTTCATGCATACTGAAATATTACAACAATGCTATCTCATTATGGGATTCCTATCTCATTACATATTGTTATTTGTATACAAACATAGCTCGAAAAAGACTGATAATATGCCAGGCAAGATTTTAAATGCTTCAAAATCAATATTTTGTCATTCTTAACTTACGGTGACTCGATTACGAGAAAACTTCCAGCAGCCTTCACCTTTGCCTCACTTCCTACTGGCTTTTTCACTATAACGTTCTCAACTTTTGTGTCTTGTATACTATCACCCAGCTCACCATTGTCGGCTGTTAGTGACTGTTCAATAAAATATTTCTTGGGTTTCTGTTCAAATATTTCACTGGCTATTTCTCCGTCAACAGCCTCATTCGAACCCATGTCTTCTTCGCTAGCTGTATGACCGATATGATTAAAAGTTATAGGCTCGTCATTGTCAGTTTTGGCATTTTCAGTACTGTTGATTACGGAAAGATCCCTTGTCGATACAGTTCCACAGTCTCTCACTGGTGGCAAACAGACATCTCTGTGGAGCTTTTCTGGAGAAGATTCAGTAAATTTCACTTGCTCCAGCAAAGGAAATAAGACTTGCAGCCCGCCAATGCACTGGATTGAGCTCTACGTGAAAAGTACAGTTTAGTACAAGTTTTGTTCATATAAGAAGCTAGATTATATCATGCTAATGGCGTAACAGACATAGGCTCGAATAAGCGCAACTTCTAAAGGCCCCTAAGCAAGGGCCTCTCAGAAGTTTTCAAGCGACAGGTTTTGGAATTTGTTGATAGGAATAAGCTTTCAATAAGCTAATATGCTTCAAGTCACAGCACACTTATTGTATCTTTTCTCCCTTATTAAAAAAGTCATTTTTGCTATTTTCTGTCTGGATTTGGCAAATAATTTTAAGCTTGAATAGGCCCCAAACCGCTCTGTTACGCCACTGTATCATGCTGACATTTGCTGACAGTAGGGCAGGCCTGTTGTATAAAAATGAAAACAGCCACAGATTAATGACTGATATAATTTCAATCTTTACAAACATACAGTAATATTACAGTATACAACAGCATAATGTGACTGTACTAGAGCACAGTGAGCAGCTACATGCGTTTTAAGAATGAAAGGCACTCTGAAGAAATAATTTTCCATATCAATAAACTTTCTACATTCCCTGCTGATCGTTCAAAAGACAGAAAACTATATTCAATCGTAACACAATTAGAACCGAAACTAAGCGAATGACTTTCTGAAGATTTGTTTCGAATCAAACTTCCCCCTCTCAGTACACAAAAAATTCTGAGTCGGAACTATCGTGAGATGTTCTGCTTGAAAGAAATGCGAGTATGCCAATAATCAGAAAGTGTCCATACCTTGATGTCCCATGCACAGCATATCCTGGCTGTGAGACTAAAAGCAATAACAAACTATTATTGTTAGAATATACATGAAACTAGAAATGAGATAACTGATTGTAGCCATTTAATCTTGGCAAAAAGAGCTGTGTTGGAAAGATCCGATATAGCAGACAATAGCCAACGACCACTGATTTGTTTGTTTGCTTGTGCAAAATCGAGAAAGCGGGAAGGATATTGCGAGAAGGCTACCTGAAACAAACAGGCAGGCTTGAGATGCGTCTGGCTTCTAAAAGAGGCAAGGAAAGTCGGAAGGAAACTTGGACTTTTTCTCTATACTGTGGATTTGACATAACAAAAAACCTTGAGATGATCATTCCCTAAACAAGTGCAACTCTCACCGGAAGAAATCAAAGCACTGTTCCTGATCAGCAGTAGTACTGTGACGGATTTGTCTTCAAATTTCGGCTGAATTAGCAGAGTTTTTGTACGATTATGATATAGTTGTTGGCAAAAACTTTCGAAGAATTATAGCAGAACTGTGGTAGAAGTGTTACTGAGGTAGGCCTAAAAACACTTACTTCTGTGAATAATTGCTTTTGTATGCAACATTTGGGCTAAGATCCACGCAGATATTATCATATGCAGCCTGAAAATAACATAAAAGTAAAAATAAAGAGCAAGGGAATTTCTTTACAATGAAAGGTAAAATGCTACATCAACGAGACTCTTCTTAAATCTGGTTCAAACTAACTATACTCAACCAAGGCTGTCCAGCAACAACTACACCACGCAGCAAGGCTTATTGACATAACAACATGTTTGCCTGTTTATCATATTGA
The DNA here is from genome assembly GCA_964019165.1 of Mastigias papua. NCBI lineage: Eukaryota > Metazoa > Cnidaria > Scyphozoa > Rhizostomeae > Mastigiidae > Mastigias > Mastigias papua. Next base: position 13,871,002 of record OZ025277.1, read on the forward strand.
AACTAAGAGCAGCTGGCTGAATGGGTAGAGTGGACGCATCTATAGAGTGGGAGTTCGGTAATTCGAGGCACACCGTGAACTAATCGCAGATACAACGAATGCCATGGAGATACAGATTGCACGCAAAAGAACTGACCACTCTACCTCAAGCAGCCGATGGGTCTGGAAAGTCTCTTCTTTAAACCCACCGCGCAGATCACTTATTTTGCTGGAACTTTTGAGAAAAATCGCACTCAAATCCGTTTTAGTACCCAACTCATCATTTTGGCAGATTAGAATCAAAGGGACAATAGCTCTCATACCTTGGCATCAAAATGTAGAACTAATTGTTTTGAAATTTCGTGAAATTTTCCTTGAGCGTCGACCGTGTCAGAGAAACCAGCGTGTTTCCAGTTGTTTGGACCTTGAAGTAAAGGTATACTGATGTTAGACAAAACTAATGATTTACTAGCCTGGCAGGGAATATACACACAAGTCTAGCAGGATCGTTCTATCAAGACGATCTATACAAGTCATGATCGAATAAGTTGGCAAAACATAAAGTGCTCCAGCTCCTTGTTTGAAAAGTGAAAGCTCCTTGTTTCCAGTTTCATTACAGCCTCGGACTCAAAGCAACAAAACTCTATGTTGATATGAACTCTACTTTCTAGTCATCTGAAGATTTAGGAAAGCCGAACAGAGCCCAGCTATTGAAAAAAACATGTGAAAAATGATTAACCAGCTTACCTGCCAAAAACAGTTCCGACAAAGTGGATTGGCTCAAAGAATCGTTGAATAACTGCAATGAACTAATTTGACCTTTAAGCATGTATACTTCTCCCCAAACGTCGTTCTGCTGTCCAGCAGCAATACAGTCTGGGAAGTTTGCACTTTTTGACGATTTTGTGGGAGCCGGTGGGGGATGCACGTTGTAATAGAAATTTGGGTTAAAACGAACACCATAACCGATGGTAGAGTAGACAAGATCCTGAAAAAGATGCAGGCTGATTTTAGAGTTTTTAGAGAAAGATTATATTAGGGTAATTTTTTAGAATGTATCTTGCTAAGAAGCAAGAGTTTTACCAAAATGAGTTCCTAACAGCAACTAAAGGATTCATTTACATCGAGTAAGCCAGTTTACCTGTGTGTGTTTCTGTCTGTAATGCTTACCATTAAGGCAGCATCTCTCTGTCTACAGAGGTTTACAATATCTAAGGCGAGGTTAGGTGATGCCAGATCGAGGATGGCAATAGCATTGATTCCTTCCGTAGGATGGTCTACAACTCCTAAATTCCTAGACAAGATATACACCTCAAAGGGACGCAAATTTTTTCACTAATAATACCGACTCTGGTGCGTTAGAAGTAGACAGGTAAGAAGCCATATTTGGATTCAGAAAATTGCACTTACATCTGTAACCGGGTACTTTATTGTGGACTGATGGAAAAGCTGTCTATCAACGTAGACCGTGACAAAGCTTCTGCCAAAAGATCTTTTAGTGTGTATGATGGCCAGTGAATGCTGAAAAGGAGAGAGTTTTGAATGAGAAGACTAAAACCAAGCCTTGTTCCATATTACTACACACAAGGAAAATAGACGATAGACAACAGGGACCAATAGACTTCAAAATATAATAAGCAAAATAACAGACTATGTAGGAAACAATTGAATAGCAAAGAACTGACATGAGAAAGAAAAGCATCGAAAAAATACAGATAAACAAAACTAGCTAAAAGCACGATATTGAAATTTGAAAGTAATTTTGAGGTTAAATAGGTACCCATTCTTGGTCGCTGAAGGGTACTTCTGTAATAGCCGCTGCAAAATACTCCTTTTTCGTGCAAACACCTATGACAAGGTATCCTTTTTCTGTAAAAAATGCTTCGAACCCTTCACCAGTTGAATTCAGAAAACTGAAATGGGAAAGGAAGGCCCTTTTTAAATACATAGGATATTCAATTAGGTCTACGTATTAGGAATGGTGTAGAACTGGGGTCATTTTCAAACAAATAAAAACTCCTACCTGTAAAGCATGTGTCTAACTTTCGAGTTTGGCTTTCGATGTTGAGTTGGAGTTGGAAGACTGAAGTCAAGGCAGAGCCACGCATGAAATGTTATTCCTTTTCCATTCCATTTATGAATAGATGGGGCAGTAAGGACCTTATAAGAGAGAAGTTAGAAAAATATGAAGTTTACATAATGTAACTCCTATGTGGCCCTTCAGAATCTGGCTCTAGCGAGATAGACCGCCTTTCACGAATTGGCACTGAGTCAAGGTAAAGCAATGTGCAAAATCTAGGGAGTGGGCGAGTGGGCAAGTGATTAGAGGGTTTGTCTGCAGTGCGGAAAATCGATTATTCAAGGGGCATCTCGGGCGACGGGTTGAACGCTCGCTCACTGTCCACCAGACAGCAAATGGGCATCTAGGGACAATAATGTGGAAATAAAGGCAGTAAGGAAAACAATCTGCCACCGTATCTCAAGATATTGGCGACTAAGGATTAATACCCTCTTCAACAGGCACTTCCTATCGTACAGAATCGTGTAGGGGAGACACTTTTTCGTAAAAGCCCCCATGAAACGCCCAGAACACGTCTAATCTAGCCAGATATGTGTAGAATAGGTTCTTCTACCGAAATTACGTATTACTGGATAGTAAGTTAGTTCGTGTATTCCAAATGGAAAGTAACAAAATTGGAATATAGACCGATTGATCAGTAATGAAGAGCTCCTACTAGAATATGCATTGATGAGGTTACGTTTGTTTTGGGGGTCTGATGCCCTAGGTTAAGTTTGTTTTGGGGGTCTGATGCCCTAGCAAAAGCAAAAACTAGGAATATTCATCCTATTCTACCAGTAAGTTAGTTTATATACCAAAAATAACAAAACCTTTTTACTAACAAAATTACAGTTACTTACAAATATATCTGTTGGATCATAAAAATCGAGGAAATAACTTGGTTGCCTTCGATCAACTTGTGATGCCATTCGTTCAAGTGCTTGCAAAAGACGGTCACTGTAAGATATCTATTTAAATAAAGAACATGTTTGTCACAAAAAAATTAAAACTTTTACTCAAACGAATTATATTGAAAAGGGAAATTGATTTACAAAAAAAGGAAAGATCAAACAATATCAAAATTTGAAGTATATCGTGAGTTTGCAGGCACATTACAAACTTCTGCAAAATAGAGGGTGTCAGACAGTGGAAGTAGTTCAGTTATGTTGTTACGAACAGTAGTTTACTTCTGTTGCTGCCTTCTAAAACTGCTTAGACACAAATGCATCTGACATTCATAAGTCCTTGAGCTTTAATACAATAGTGAAGATCTTACTTGGTTTGTTTCATCTTTGCTTTTGAAGAGCCCAATCAACTGTTTGAGATGATGAGGTTTTATAGACAGGCTGCCAAGGATTTCGAGCAAACTGATCAAGCAACCTACAAACATTGACTGAGAGGTGTATTTCACAAAGAATGATGCCTAACCAGACTCGCAAATTTCTGTGCTTACAGTCACAATGTCTACAGTCAAGCAGCACATAGCATTGGAACATAACAAATGAAAATGCAAAGGTACCCCTTAAAAGGTTCCTGCTATGGCTATACAAGTCAGGAACAAATATTCTGGGCCTTCAGCTAGATGAGGGACAGAATTCCATTTCTGGCACCTTCACATCCCCAATCTCTCTACTAGGTTCACATTCACTGCAGAGTGGATGGGAGTGAAAATCATTAGTGAACATTTGGGGGGGGCAGCCTATGTGTGCCAAGGGCAAAGCTCCAAGGAAAACCGTTAGTGACCACACCTTAATATCGTTATTCTTTAAATTGTTAGGGATGACAACTCTCTTTGCCGCCTCCCCCCAAATTGTCAGCCACTGGTGAGTGCCTGGCCATCATTAGATAGTTAATCCCATCCACTATGGGGCTAGTACAGTAGACAGTTCTTCTACAACTAGGTATAATCATTTCTATATACCATACAACTACAGTTCTATTCTCCATGAATTCGTGCATTCTGAGCCAAATGTCCAACAGTAATGCTATTTATCTGGCAGTGCTTTTTGCTGTGTTTCAAAGGCATTCATAACAACATTCAATGCCATAAAGACATTTCAATAGATAGAACATTAATGGCTGGCAAGGAAGGTTTGCTCAATAGCTTGTTGGTACTACAGAACTTAACTATAGCTGGAAAACGCAGGAACATTCTTCGAGCATACTGAAAAGTCTTTCAAATAAAGAAACGTGTTTCAGTATGCTTAAAGAGTGTTCTGCTTTTTCGAGCTATAATGTTTACTCACTTAGAATATGAATCGGCAGTTGACCAGCATCATCCAACAGTTTGATTATGCTACTTATGACATCATACTGACATGCCATTATCCTGTTGTGAGCAACTGTCGCACACATCACTCTCAATGTTTCACAAACATACCTGTTAAATAAGATATGCTACTCAAACAATGGAATTCAACTGAGATCTGTCTGACATAGCTTGCCTTGAAGCTGATTAGTTATACTGAAGCCTGGTTTCCAACAAATCGCAACGGATCGACGACATTTGGCGACAGCCTTGCGATTGTTTATGGTATGCTCCCGGTTTAATGGAAACACTGGTCTTGCGATCACAACGATCGTTGGCGACCTTTCCAAAAAAAATTGAATTAAGTTCAACTTTTTGTGCCCTTGCGACCATAGGGATTTTAAGGAAACACGAATCTCCGACCCCATTTAGACCTTTGATTGATTTATATCTTTAGCAATGTCATTCCAGCGTAAGAATCTAAAGAGAAGCCATCATTTTCTTAGAAAGGGAATAACATATCACATGTTATGAACAAAAACTTCAACCAGCTCTACTCAGGACTGTTTTTGGAAAAATTCCCTGACTTTTCCAGCTTTTCCAGACCAAATGTTTACAAATTCTCTGACTTTTTTCATATTTCCCCAGCAGTTTTCAACAAGCCAATGAAATGATACTATCACTTCAATGACACTTTTGCACTAGTGCAAAAAATGCTTTGATCAGAACAAAATTCCCTGACATTTCCAAGTTTTCCAGGTTTCCCATACTCCTGAGAACCCTGACCACAGACTGGGGGAGTCTTCAGCAGGCCATGGTCTTGTAAAGACCATGCCCTTTGGGGGGGGGCCATTCCATTCAGTATCCCAGAGTACAATAAAATACACAGCAACAGAACACAACAAAAAGTTTACTCTTGCTAGAAATTTTCTACCCTTTCAACATTTTCTCCTCAAATTCTGGCAAATCAAAAAACTGAACCTGGAGAGAACCAGGGGGATGCTAACTGCCACTGCCACTGCCACTGATTGCAGATCAAAGGGGTCAAAAACATACCTTTGAAACTCTGGTGAGAAATGTGGAAGAAGTTGTATCAAAACATTAGCAATTTCGCCATTAGCAATCACATTACAAAAGCCATCATGTATCCAATTTCCATTCACAAGCTAAAAAAAGTGATATTTGTTTCAACCTAGACTGCTAACTATGAGCATGTGCAAATTACAAAATTCTATCTCATAGCCACATTTTCCGACTTGAGGAAGATCCCACTGTATAGGGGGAACTTTAACATTTAAGGGTGAAATAGCAAGCTGCCATCATCCATCACAAAATGATGTATTTTTATGGCAAGCCCTGACCAACATGGCCTGTTTAAGTAAGCTGCTCTTGTTCTCTTTCCAATCACTTGCATTTTTCTCTATATGTAAGGTTGACGGGGAATCCCCTTCATTGAGCTTCATAAACAGGGAAATAGACAAAAATGTTGGGAAACTGGGGTTTATAGGCACTTATGTGCTTTGGTATCATAGAGAACTTAGCAAGATGTATTCAAAATTTGATGTCTATAATAGTATATCAAGTAGATTTTCTCACCAGTTTGAAAAGAGATTCAACAACTTCATAAGAAATGTTATTCAGCCTTCTCAAAAACATAGTCAAACTGTCACCATGGAATGTTTTGATGAAATGTGCCTAAAACATTGAACATTAAAACTAGAATTGTGACAAACAACACAGACATTCCTTAGTCTCTAGAGATGTTTCATCTTTAAACTTCTTTTGACAGTACCATATTGATGACAATGAACAGTACAAGAAAGTTTTTTAAATTAGCTATTACTAAACATGTGATTAAAACAAATTTTTACACAAATTAATGACAAAAATTTGGATATGACCTCTAAAATGCTCTCTCCCCCCTCTATTCAAAAATACCAGAAAGTCTACTATGATCTTTCATACCGTAAATTCAGTGTTTTCTCTTTTATTTGGTTGTTTGCTTTTTTGCTTTGTGGATCTACTAGGGTAAAAGCAATAAGCTAATGAGCTATTACCTTGTAACTTTTTCCTTCCTTTATTAAGTGCATCATCAAGTCAATACAAACTTTAGCTCTCTGATTTGCTGTGTCATCATCTTTTTCCTAGATGAAATTCAATGTTGAAATACTATATGCCTTTCTCAATCAATAAGAGAGACAAAGGTACAGATCTTCCTAAAACTTTGACCATTTTATCATTAGCAACAGAAATGAAACTGGATGAAGCTCTGATTTCAAAAAATTTAGGAAAAGCATTAAAGGCACTTTGAGTTCAGAAATATTACCCTAATCTTTAAACATAGTGAAAAGTGAATATTCTACTTTTAAGAGGAAGTTATCTGTTCAATCAATAAAACCAAATTGAACAATTTTGATAAGAAGTATCATTAACAACTATCGCTACCTTTTGGTCAAGAAATTCTTTCATGGATGTAAAGATATCAACCTTCTCCAAAACCAGCTTGCCCTGGAGTACAATATCAATATTAACTATTATCATTCAAAATGATGAACTGGGTATAGATGTTGGAAATTCATTGATTCATATGTAGATATGAATATGTAGATATCAGTTCATTGATTCATATGTTGGTTCATTGGTTCATTGATTCATAGGTTGCGCAATCATCAAATATTATGCAACATACAGGCCTTGCCCTGAGCAAAACAAAGGTGCTCTAGAAATCGAGTTCTTTGAATAATTTAGCAACTGTGTTCACACCAGTTCTAAGAATGAACACCTGCCACTTCCAGAATTTTGATGCTTGATAAATCACACTCCATGCATAATTTTAGGCATGCTTTAGGCATTTGGGCTTGACTGAGTGCCTAGTGCCTTTCTGAGCAAGGCCTGAACAAAGCACAAAGTAGTAAAACTGATTCATAGAGAAATATGCAAAACAGCACATTAAAGAAATACCTACAGCAATCAACGAAGTCCAATTTTCATACTTTTGTTGTAATTTGCTGCTGCAGATAAGTTCAATCAGCATCTCTTAAAGACACAAGTTTAGGAATTTGATCTTCATAAATAAAGTAGAAATAGTAGCATATCTGCTAAAATATTAATCTGAATGAAAAAGGTATGAGCATGAATACCTTTGACATGTTGCATGAAAAATGAGATATTAAATGAGGTATGGACCAAAGATATTAATTCACACAAAAGTCAGTTGCAAATACTTACCACATATTCTGACCTTCTTCATCACATGTCCAACTGCAACCCTAAATTTAAAAATCAAGCAAATGGTAATATCCTTCAATATGTAATGCAATTGAAATGCAACAAAAAAGTCCCAGCAACATGGGGATCAGTAGCTATGGGACAATCCTTAACCCATTGATATGGAGAAACTGTCCTATTAACCAACACACAAGAGTGCATAAATGTATATTTATATTTGAACAGCTTGAGCAAATTGGTGGGTATGGTCAAGGGTGTTAACCATAAAAGTGGCCTACAGCATGGCTACCCTCTTAAGCTAACTTACTCTTAAGTTCCAAAATAGATGAAGGGTTGGAAAAGTATGGGGATTGGAAAATTCCATAAACCCAATAAATGGGGGATTCTAATTTTCATCACACAAAGTTTTCAAAATTTTCATAAATTGTTCCACAAAACTTAGTTTTGTGGCACAATGCCAAACATCCTCTCCTTAAATGGATAACAAGTCATTGATGATAACTGATTTAGCTTGTTTCTGAGCTTGGCCAATTTTTGTGGTGTTGTCATCTGAATGAACTCAGCCTTCTTTCCCATAAATATATTTCTGAATATTGATACTATGGTAAATGTTGTTTCTTTCTATTTTGATTGGTATTATCTGACATTGGTAAAGGCCACTCATGGCAAGAACCAGACAAAGTTATATCTATTTCTGCCTTGGTCACCTGAAAACATTGTATTTTGTTTTGTAGTTTTCAACATTGGTACAAAAAAGGTACTTTTCCATCTAACAATCAGCTCAAACCAACCACAATATATGCATCAAAGAACTATCTAAAACATCAAAATATTGGTATCAGTTGATGCAAGTGACCAGCTGCATTTTGTAAAAGAAAATAATACCTTTGTTTTACTATATTTACTATTCTTGGCAGAATTTTCATGTGATCTGTCAATGCCTAGAAATCAGGAACAAGATTATTAAAACAAATTCAGTTATTAGAATGAGTTTATTTCTATATGTGTATCCACAATTTAGTTTCTTATTTAGCTTGATAATGATGCTAGGATGATATTGAATTGCTGCTCAATAAATTTATTAACACTTCCCATTATTATCAGTTGTCTTTACCTATAAAACACAATTGCTTCTACTATACAATTATTTCATGAATTATCCTGTAAGTATCATTCACACAAAAATATCCTGGTAAGAAATCCAATACTCTAGAATCCGTTGGGATGCTCACTCGCCGTCTATCCAGCAGCAAATGGGCACTTGGGGGAGTTCAAGGCAGCAATCATAGGAACTGGCCACCATACCTCATTATGCTGGCAGCTCAGGACAAGTGTCCTCTCTAAGAGGCACTCCCCAATCTATGGAATCATATATAGGACTAACCATGTATATATTTAAATAATAGTTATTGTGTATACCCTGTCACAATGCAGCTTCCTCTCATTCTTTCAACCACCCATTGTATTATATTCTAATAAACACTGCTATGGTATCTTGGTTTAAATAAGCTTTTACATAGAATGACAAAAAATATTTCCTAGAAAGTCATTATGGCACATACCAAATCTTGAAACAGCTTTGGGCAGCATCTTAATGCAACAGCAAAGGCTATATCAGTTTCTTCCATATCATGATGTAGAAATGCCTCCTCAAGAACATGAATTATGCAATATAAAACACTGTCTGAATAATTGCAGGCATCACTCTACAAGGGAAGAAAGAAAGCAAGGATATTTCAGAAAGGCTTTGTCATTGAAATATTTTAATTCTATGTGAATCCTAAGCACAATGCATTGTTTTGTTCTTGTTTAGAACTATAAGTTTCACTCCTTAGTTGCCATACATAAAGCACTTGCTCGTGTTGATGAACAATACGAGAGAAAAAATCTACCTTTCTTACCTCATAGCCTAATAGTAGTCTCAATGAATCTGACGTTGCCCTGAAATTACAAATATAAGGACTATGAAGCCACAAAGATCAATGTAACATTGTAACATTTACTTTTTCCCATACACTCTTCTTTTATATGAATGAGATAGTTTTTTTGATGCTTGATTTTCTTATTTTTTCGAAAATGTTAGACTCATAGGTTCTTAAAATTGTCAAAACTGTTGGATATACTTTGTGTAGTTTCTAAGGCATTCGATCGGATTCCTTTTAAAAATTAAGCAGCAAATGCTGATATTCATTAAGAAACTAGTCAGACTCTGTTCGCCAAAAGAATTCTGGTAGTCAAGTGCTTCTGAACATGCTCACCTCAGGCTGAACATATTCTAATAGTATTCATATTTTTTAGCCAATCGATATTCAGTTTTCTTACTAAAGTATGTTCTATCAAAAAATGTCCACAAAACGTCTCAATTTTGAAGGGCCTTTTCAACACAAACATATTAATGACAATTTTTGCATATCAGGATAGATCTAAGTAAAATCATCTTTAAACACAAAAGAAATATCTAACTGCAGATATATTCATGCCCGTGGTAAATATTTTCACTCGAGAATATTGCTCAACGGCCCGCGCAACCAGCTGTCTCCCATATGTTTGGGAATTTGGAACAGGTCAGCGAATCAGGCCTACTGTGAGGCAAGACGGCGTACCTCCTTTAAACAAATACAACACTCATAGCAATCTGTAAAACAAATATTTAATTCAAACATCTCATTTGATCTATTGTAGAAACAAACTTACCGGAGATCGGTATCGTTACTTCCCATCATAAACAGATCGCTTTGAGAATTAACAATATCTTGCCTCCTTCGATTCGACACACACTTATTGTTTGAGTCTTGTTTGTATCCCTGTGACATGCTCATTTCCCCATCCTCTAAGGAGGAAGGTCGCAATGTTATTCAAATACACTTAATGTTAACACAGACTAGTCTGTGATATTAAGTTCGCTTTCTCAGCTTTTATCATAACAATACATTGTTTCGTTTAATCAAAGAGATAACCACAACATAGGATCTCCTGTTTTATCTCCTTTTATATTTCCTTTTTTCATACTATCTGTGATTGAGTAATAAGAATGCCTAACATAGAGGACTTGCCCCCAACCCTGCTAGTTGGAGTAATCTGACTATCCTGGCCAGTAGGGAAATGAACTAGATTTCAACTTGGATTTTTGACTGAGGAGTAGGGTATGTTGGGGTAAAGTGGGTAGCCCGGGGTAAAATGGATAATTAACAATTTTTGCAAAGTTATGATTTGTGGTCTCTATTCCATACCACAAGTCAATCATAATGATGCAAATATTCACTTACCCACTGTACCCCGGGTTACCCATTTTACCCCAGCAGACCCTGGTAGGATCACAGAATAACAAAATTGGGGACTCTTCACTATTTCCAGCATTTACTCAGAGAATCCCCCATATCTACTCAAGTAGCCAATCAACACTTTCCCACTACACTTCTGCAGTGGGGGATGTCGCATTTGTTGTCTTCATTGGCCTCGCATCAATTAAGAGATCCTTACAAAACGGCGAACATCTTGTCATTTTAAACAAAATGACTGTTCGTAGATTTAGGTAGGGGACTTGTTAAGGGTAAGTGAACACATCGAGATGAAAAGATAGCAAACCGTTTAAAGTGCGTTATACGAAGAAGAAGACCAATTACAAAGAAGATTGCTTACATAGGACTGCCTACATGAATGGTGAGTATGATTGATTCATTTGAAGCCTTTTGATATACGTACACTGCGACCTTTCAGCAAATACAATTAATACACCGGTTTTTGCACATGCGAGGTGGCTGTTCTCTTACTATATTGCTTTTCTTCCTGATGCTCGTGGGAACATGTTGCTTTTCTCTGTGCACTGGTCTCTGCGTTGTGCGTCTTACATACCGAGCATCACATCGGCACGGAAATTCATAAACTACACGTGCATGTGTATAATTATTTTAATTCGATTGAAAAAATACTAGTTAACAAAATATATACATGATTGCATACATATACACAGTGTTAACTAATCCAGATCGAATAGCATTAAAATAGATAAAAAAGTTTGTATATTCTATACGTTACGAAAGTAAAAAAAATCAACAGTTGCTATGGTCTGTCTGAGGCTTTATTGTTGACAGGCAGGCACTGACAATCACTGGGTCTACAACATGGTCCAGCCCAATTTTTTATTAGTCTCTTAAAAATTTTCTGCTAATTTCAGCTCGTTTGGTAGGTTATTCCAAATCTGTGACCCAATAGACTTCAGACTATTGGACCCAAAAGTTGTTTGATTAGGCCTTACATGAGCTAGATCATTTGGATTTTGTAAAGAATAACATGATTTCCGTAGTTTAAGAATGTTCTGCATAAATGGTGGGTTTAATTGTTTGAATGTCTTGAATATTTCGTTGCAAAGGGCTCTTTGGCGAGAGATAATCATTGTACATTTTTCTGACTTGGAAAGCAATTCGCTATATGAACTGGTATGATCATTATAGAGAAATCTCAGAGCACGTTCTCGTAACTTTTCGGTGTTCTGAAGAGATTTGGATGACGAAAAATACCAGACCAGAGGATAGTACTCGAAATTCGAATAGATAAGCTCTGAACAAGAATTTTATTTCTCCCTAAAGCCAATGAAGGACTTGAGTCCCTTTAAAACATCTAATTGTGTTGCAGCTTTTTTGCAAATATTCGAAATATGAGGGTCAAAGTCAATCTTATCATCCAAGATAACGCCCAAAAGTTTCACAGTCTCCTCAGAGTTTATTATTTTGCCGTTTATATTAAATTTTTCTCCACTAGTGTTTGATTTATTCTTCCTAAGCAATATAGCGTGGAGTTTTTCGGTGTTGGCAATCATTTCGTTTAGCTCTAACCTGGATAAAGCAACTCCTGTTTCTTTCTCCAGAATATCCACTAGATCGGGCATGGTTCTGGAGAAGCAAGCAATTGTATTGTCATCTGCGTAATTATAAAGTGTGGCCTGTTTTCTGAAAAGAAACAAATCATTTATATAAATGTCAAAAAGTATTGGTCCAAGTACTGAGCCTTGGGGTGCGCCAGATATAGCTTCTTGGAATGAACTATACGTAGTTTTTATTCGAACGCATTGTTTTCGTCTTTTGAGATAAGAATAGGCAAGGACTAGTGCATCTTCGTCAAATCCATATGTATGTAATATGGCAATAGGCAGATCGTGCGGGATACAGTAAAAAGCTTTCGAAAGATCCATTAGAATGGCACCTACGAGATAGTCACTATCGAGGTGAGACCTCCAATCTTCTATCAAATACATCTATGCATGTTGGGTCCCATATGCTCGTCTATAGGCCGCAATAACAACAGAAAGCGTTTTATCTAAATGTTTAACCAGTTTGGTGTTTTAAGACCTTTTCATATATCTTCGAGAGAGTTTTTAGAACACTAACTGGGCGAAAATTCGTTACTGCTGTGTGATTTGGCTCCCCCTTGTTTAACGGGCATACTGCTGCTTTTTTGCATCATTTGGAAAACGGGAATTACGAATAGTACAGTTTGTAAGCTATTTAGCAGCTAGAGATACAAGTATCGGGGGTATCTTGTCTTCACCGGTGGATTTCCTCCCATCCAAAGATTTCAATAGTTTCGCAACCTCAGTATTGTCTATTCCCTGGAATATGAAACTGCCCATCACTTGCTCTTCATTTCATTTCATTTTCATTTCATTCATTTCATTTTCACTTAACATTATTTATACACGAAACAAAACCCTTCAGCAAGTAATATACAAAACTTACAATCTTAAATCTAAAAAATTAATTTCCTAAAAAGCCTAAAATCTTAAATTCCTTATCTGCTGTTGTTCCAGGGAGTCGTGTTTTAAAATGAGTCTAGCCCTTTAAATGCGTTTTTAGTCGTTGTTTAAAACGATTTAAAGTCGGTAGCTCACGAATTGTGGAAGGTGTTTCATTCCAGACTTTCAGTGATGCATAATGAAAACTCTTTTTGAAAAACTCTGTCCTGGATCTAGGGATTTGAAGATCCTGTGAATTTCTCGTATTATACGAGGAAAAATGTGATCTGGGCAAGTATTTATCAAAAAGATTTTCAGGACATAATCTGTTTACGATCTTGTAGGTCATCACGTTCCTTTCATAACGGATAATATTTTCAACATTTAGCCAGGAGCTAGACCAAAGATCTTTTATCTTTGCATTCTCTGTTATTGACCATGCTCGGGATTGAAAACGTTGGAGAGCAGCTAATTTTGTTTTACACAAGCTACCCCAAACAACGTCGCCATAACGCAGATGACTCTCGACAAGAGCATAATACACACTGCAAAGCTGAGATTGCGGTAAGATGTTTTTCAGTCGTTTTAGAGCTGAAAGACCAACACTCATTTTACCCTTTACACGCTTGTATTGCTCATCCCAGGTAAGGTTTTCGTCAATAATGATGCCTAGGGACTTCACTTGATCTACTTTTTTTATGTCCGAACCATCCAGCGTTAGAGCCTGTGGAAGGTCGAGATTCTTAGTCTTGAGTGGGTGTCCTATTACCATGAATTCAGTTTTTTTGGGATTAGGACTTAGTTTATAACTCTCATCCACTCTGAGATATTGAGCAGCTCATGGTGTGCATCGTCGATCAATTTTGCTGGATCACTAGAAGTAATTGTCAAACTAGTGTCATCAGCATAAATGCTAGCTCGTGAGGATTGCAAGCACTCTTCTAGATCATTCAAATAAATGATGAAAAGAAGAGGGCCTAGGCATGACCCTTTTGGTATGCCACAGGTAACCTTTCTGGCTTTTGAATGCAAACCATTTAGAAAGCAAAATTGCTTTCTGTTTGTTAAGTAGGATTCAATCCACTCCCCAGGTTTGCCTCTTACCCCATACGCGCGCAATTTTTTCTTTAATGCGCTGTGGTCGACCGTGTCGAAAGCTTTGTTTAGGTCAAGGAATACAGTAAGGTTGACTTTGCTGTGATCTATGCTCTTGGTTTTGAGTTATTGCTAGAACACCAGGATTATATTTATATTTATCAAGAATCAAACGAACAACTTTGCAGTCATCAGAGGTGCCTGTATCTTTAGCAATGCTACTAGGTTTCTTACCACTGGCTTTTTCTACTAAATTTACGTAGTGATCGTTGCAAATCTCTGTTAGTTCCTGGTCATTAGTTATAACGGTAACATTCTGTACAAGAGAAATATCGCTGTTCGCAGGTTCCCCTTTATTTGAAAAAGGGTTTAACCAGATCCCAAAAATCTTTGTTAGATACAGTATCATTTTTTGTTGCCTTTTTGAAATGACTTAAATTCATAGCCTTCTTTCTTATTGAAACATATTTATTTCGTTGGTTTTTGAAATTACTTCTATTTTCTGCAGTAGGATTGTTATTCAAAATTTTTTTGAGCCTTGATCTTGTATAAATTGCTTTTGCAATTGTTGGTTCATAAAAGGAGCAGTATTTTCTCTCTGAAATTTCATTTTTAAAGGAGCATGTTTATCAACAGGTTTTCGGAAAGCAGATGAGAGATTCCTGTAACACAGATCCGGATCATTTGAATCTGCTTTACAGTCAGTATTTTTTACATCTTGGACAAACCTTCCAGGGTCAATTTTTTATAACTACGATATTGAATTAGCTTTGGTTTAAGACGGGGTATGTGTGTTTTCATTAAAGATGAGATAAGACCATAAAAGTCGCTCAGACCAATCTCAAAAACTGTGATATTTTGAATGCTCCTAGGTTTATTCGTGAGGAAGACATCAATTGACGAACTGTGACCTTTTGTGAGGCAGGTTTTATCCTCTACTATATTTGATAATTCAAAACATGACACATTGAATTTAACTTGGTATGTCCATAATACCTAACATCATGTGTATCTATATTTATTTCGCGCGAAGAAGACAGTTCTTTGAAGAGTAATTCCAGATTGGAAACATCTGGTGGCCGGTGAATGCTAAAAATAACCCATCTCTTTTTGCAAGAAGTCAGATCAGAACAGATGCACTCGATAGGGAGACTCTCAAAAATAGAAACTCTGTTGCAAATCACCCCTTTCCTAAGAAATAGCATCAAG
The DNA here is from genome assembly GCA_964019165.1 of Mastigias papua. Lineage (NCBI taxonomy): Eukaryota > Metazoa > Cnidaria > Scyphozoa > Rhizostomeae > Mastigiidae > Mastigias > Mastigias papua. Next base: position 13,886,548 of record OZ025277.1, read on the forward strand.
CCCCCACCAATTTCTTGTCTTTTAAGTCGAATTGGCTTTTGATAGTTACTAATAAGAAAGGACTCAGTTTTGAAATCAGAAGTTAGCTTTGTTTCCTGGATTACCAAAATATCAGGCAAGCACCTTTCCATCGCAAATCTCAAATCAGTTATTTTATTTCGAAGATTGTTTATATTTACGATTCCGATCAAATTATATTTCCGATCATTCGGGTTTTTAAAAGGATTATTCGGATTTTTGAAAGGATTATTCAGATTTTCAACGGATTATTCGGATTTTTGAAAGGATTATTCGGATTTTTAAAAGGATTATTCGGACTTTTAAAAGGATTATTCGGATTTTTAAAAGGATTATTTAGATTTTTAAAGGAATATTCGGATTTTTAAAGGATTATTCAGATTTTTAGAAGGATTATTTAAATTTTTAAAAGGACTATTCAGATTTTTAAAAGAATTATTCAGATTTTGAAAGGATTGTTTATTTTGAATGGACTATTCGGATTTTTGACAGGATTATTCGGATTATTAAAAAGATTATTCGGATTTTTGAATGGATTATTCAGATTTTTGAAAGGATTATTTGGATTTTTAAAAAGGATTATTCAGATTTGACAAGGATTATTCAGATTTTTAAAGGGTTATTCGGATTTTTAAAGGATTATTCGGATTTTTGAATGGATTATTTGGATTTCTGAAAGGATTATTTGGATTTTTAAAAGGATTATTCGGATTTTGAAAGGCTTTTTCGGATTTTGAAAGGATTTATCAGAGTTTTGAAAGGATTGTTGGGATTTTTGAAAAGATTAGTCGAATTTTTAAAAGTATTATTCAGATTTGTAAAAGGATTATTCAGATTTTGACAAGGATTATTCAGATTTTTAAAAGGATTATTTGGATTTTTGAATGGATTATTCGGATTTTGAAAGGATTATTCAGGTTTTTAAAAGGATTATTCAGATTTATAAAAGGGTTATTCGGATTTTTAAAAAGATTATTTGGAGTTTGAAAGGATTATTCAAATTTTTGAAAGGATTATTCAGATTTTGAAAAGGATTATTCAGATTTTGAAAAGGATTATTCGAATTTTTAAAAGGATTATTCGAATTTTTAACAGATTATTTGGATTTTGAAAGGATTATTCAGATTTTTAGAAGGATTATTCGTATTTTTAAAAGGATTATTAAGATTTTTGAAAGGATTATTCGGATTTTTGAAAGGATTATTCTGATTTTGAAAGGATTATTCGGATTTTTGAAAGTATGATTGGGATTTTTAAAAGGATTGTTCAGATTGTTGAAAGGATTATTCGGATCTTTAAAAGGATTATTCGGATGTTTGTCCTTGGACTCAAAGACTCATCAATATCATTATAATTTTTCGGTTGCTTGGATCTGATTGAAGATGTAGAGGAAAAAGATCAAGTTCACTGAGCATATTAGAGCCATGTGAATGAGATTTAGTGCAGAGGAAGGCAATTAGAGTTGGTTTGGTATTACTACATTAGGGCTTATGGCCAGAGTTCCAAGTATTTTTGAAATACCATCAGTTTGGGTCTTTTCAGAGGAGTCTGGTGTGCGTGAAACTGACTTAAATCCGGTGTCTACAGTTAAATGGTTGAAACGGTTTTTGTGGACTCTGAGACGAAATTCTAATGCTACGTATAGGGCTTTTAATTAGTTTCTGAAGTCAGATAGTATTGATATAATGTACAAAATTTTGTCCTAACACATTTGTACCTTCGTTATTGGGGTGAATACCATCATCGAATAGGCATCTCCTCTCATGATCAATATTTTGATTTCGAATAAAATGTTTTTCGTTTTCTGCGAGTGACTTGACTAAAAGTGAATTTACCTGGAGTCTCTTCCCTTCCATGAGATCAGAGTCATTACGTGCTAGAATAGTTGACACTGCAATATGTTTAACCATTTTCTTCGATTTCAAAGCCATTTCAGTGATCTCTTTTGCGATTGTCTCTGGGTCGTCTTACCTCAAGTCATTTGTGCCACAATGTATAATCAAAGCATCAGGTTGTCTCTTTAAAGTTGGAACTATATATGAATCCATATCGTCTGTCGTTGCACCAGGAAAAGTCTTCACAAAAGTGGACATATGGCTCACATGGTAGTTAAGTTCATTTTTATGAATCCCTTTTATTATAGAATCTCAAATCAAGCCTATTACAGATATTTTCTTGTTAGGGCCCTTAAACGTTTTTGAGTGGTAGCAACGCTATCTTGTTTAGCAGATGGTAGCATGACCCTAGCAGTGCAAACCGCACGTTGCTTCACGGCATAGAAACAGAATGTAATGGTTGTACTAATTTGGTTTTCAAATTTTGATGAAACGTTTCTATTCCAGGGCAGTTTAGGTAGATCGGGCACTTTTCGGGATCAAACTGTTTTTCTGATTGAATTTTGGCTAGTTTTTCCTTAATGCAAGAAATAAGGATATCTTCTGGATATCCATTATCTATAAGAAGCTTCAGGCACATCAGCTGGCCATAGGTTTGTTTCTTGTGAATCTTTTGCTATTCCTGGTGTAACTTTTGGATGGGGCTACTGATCCTAGTTCAAAAGATTTGTGATGATTGATACTTATGTTGATTTATACTTCCTTTTACAAGGTTTCTAAGATTGTTTTGTTTAATTATCTCTAACTTTAACCCTTATCTCAAGCTTATCAGCTGCAGAGGTGAACGAATCCCTGGAAAGAATATCAGAAAAGTGTACTAAAATTAACGCTCCTGAGGCAAAGAATCCATTAGGTTGCAATCACATCCGGATCCCACACTAGTGGGTCCCTGTTGTCTTCAGCAATTTGGTTCATCCTTGTCCTATGACTTGATAGGTAAAGGATATTTATTGTCACACCCAATACGGGCCACTTGTGCAAAGAAGCGTTGTTTTGAGTTGTTACACGTTTTTTCTATATGAAGGATATGCAACTCATCGACTCTTTTACGTCTCAAAAGTCCAAAACTGAACTTTCTTAGCCTTTTGAACAGTCAAGTACTACTTCCTTGTAAAACATTTTCTTATAAATAACATTTAATTTGTTACTGTTGTGTGGAAAGCCCTAATGATAAATAGAATATACTATCAGCGTAGTCTATATAAACTTAGAACATCGCATGTATTTGTGTTGAGGACAGCCACAAAGCAAGGAGTGGACACAGAGGGCGTTGCCCGCCCAGCTAGAAGATTTTGCCCCCCTTGTTCCCCAAGAATTTTTAATCTTAAAGACAGTTTGACTCGAAACAGCCAGCATATCTACGTTTCTAGCACGCCTATAAGCGATTTGATCATTGTTTTTCTATCTACAATGGGTTTGTATCTCTACCTTTAGAAAGGGAATTTTCCTAGAATCTTAGGGGTGTGAGTTTTGTACATTTTTCTGCGAGATCCACCCCCAGACCCCCGTCCTACCTATTCCCTAATGCCCGCACCTTCTCAGAGCTGACCTCGTTACTAGTCAGGCCCGTAGCGAGCTTGAATCCTCAAGGGGACACAGCCAATATATATAATACATATATTTATATAATTCATTTCTTTAGGGAAGTCAAATTTGACAATTCCAGGGGACCTTGACCCCAGGCTCCTCTTGCCTATGGACCTGTTACTGGTTGAGCAACACTTTTTAGAACGTTTGTGTCTCAAACAAACCCTTATCTTCAAATTTATCTTGGATGTACACTCTGCTTTGATCGTTGCGAAATTCCAGAGTTAGGAAGCTGTTTCTATTCATCGCAGACAAAATCTCATGAATGGTGTGCAATACATATAGCACGTGGTTTATAAAGAGGTTTTCGTTGAGACTTCAATGCCCTATTTTATTATTTGGCAGTTAAAATGTTTTCTCGATTCTATACTAATTTCAAAGAATTTGTATGTGCAGTTGAAAGTAAGAAATGATTAGGCAACGTTACTTATTACAATGTGATCAAAAGACGTCCAAAAAAGAACTTTAAGAAGTAGGCCTTGAGGTAAGTTTGTTCTTGACAAAATAGCATCTAAAATACATGTGGGGGGGATTACTTATAGACACTTTGTGTTGTTCTCTCACATAAGATTATCTATCCGTGTTTTGTATGTTGCAATAATGGTTAATCAGTAAGGTACAGGAAAAACAAGCTATCATGTGAATGAGCAAATGTTTCTTCTTGCAGCAATGTTAACCAACAGTTTACCTGCCTCGTTTTCAGATAGAGATTAGTGTGTCATTTGCATGCATAGCACTATATTTCACTTATGTTGGATCTTTTTTGACTCGGCATAATTGTTTGCCTGCTAGAAAAGAGCTACACATTTGTACTTGTGCATGATCTGACATTGTGTTGATACTATTTGAGCATAATGCATAGTTTCTTGTCACAGAAATATTTGATTTCTCGCTCAGCATTAAAAGTCTTAATTTGCTTTCATTTTGAATCAAATTATTCCTACATCATTCTTAGATTTGAAAATTTTGGCTATTATGATAACTGCTATCTTCATACACTGAAAAGTGTGTAACAGACACTCACGAAGAGTTACTGAGTCGCATTATACTCAGTTCCAGACTCCCAGACAGGATAGGTGAAACTTGCTTTGTTTTCTAAATAAAAGGTAAAGGTGATTCCCATGTACGATTCCGTACGTTGGGGAGTGCCTGTTAGAGAGGACGCTTATCCTGAGCCGCCGGCATAGTGAAGTAGGGTGGCCAGTTCCTTTCCTCGCCGCCTTTAACTTCCCCAGTGTTGCCGCCGGGTGCCCATTTGCTGCTGGGTGGACAGTGAGCGAGCATCCCAACTATGATCCGAGGGTTGGGCTCGAACCATCGATGTTTCGCACAGCAGTCAAGCGCTCTAACCACTTGGCCATTCGCCCATGTTTTCTAAATACAGCTCAAATAAGCAAAATCTAAATGTTGATGAAGCTTGATCTTTTATTGTTCTTAAATTATTCCTAAATTTCTGCGATTTGAACCTTAATATTTTTATAGACTATTCTTATAGAAGAATGTATCAAACCGAACTGGTTTTGCACCGGTACAGTGTAAATTCCAGGGACCAGTACCACTTTTGTGGTGTATCGATGGTGCTCCGGTACAATGTATACGTTGCCAAAGAAAAGTCGTTTTTAATCAATGTTGATTCATTCCCAGCACAACTGTATTTCAAGTCGATATGAATGAACTCCCTTTCATACATCTTATTATTGTGAGTTTCTAGAGCTCTACCACATCACTTGTTTAGGCCTGTGGGCAAAGTGATTTTCTATTGTGTCAATACTTACGGAATCATTTGTTGTAGTACAGTAAATGACTGCTTGGGATTCCTTTTGAGATAGAGGGGGTTAAAACTTTTTGAAATAGGCGAAAACACGGAGATATCTCTTGAAATTCTTGATGATATGCTCTGTTCTGACAGGAAGGCCATCGATCGAATAGTAGCAAGCATTCTTAGCAAATGGCTGTATTCCAGTTCCCCTACAAATATGGTAGCCAGCATGGCCAATTCTTCAGATATCCTATCTTTTCAAAACGCGTTATAGACATAAGTTTCTATTCCCATTCAGAACCTGAGAACTACTTCATAACGCAATGCTTCTTTTATTATACTCTCTCATAAGAAACACCCTTATAAGCAGATTATTAATACCAAAGCTAAGTTATATATATTGTCTGTTTTGCCACTGCCACCAAACCGATGTCATTCATTTTCTCTTTTCTCCGAACACTTTCCATTGATTCAAGTATCACAGCTAGCGTATCACGTCCCGAACATGTGGTTCCGAACATCTTGTTCCGATTATCTGTACCAGAAAACGACTAATCCCCCACCTGCGCACGCGAATATGTAACTGGCATCAGGTGCAACAGAAATGCAGCGAATTGGGCATTTTAAGTCTTTTGCAATTAATGATGATTCCAACCTAAAAATGGAAATAGAAGACAAGATTCAATGGAGAAAGATTTAATGAAACATCATAGGTTATTGAAATCTCTTAATGTCCATTCCTTCATCCTTTAGTTTGTCCATGCATTTTTCCATCTAACTATTTTATTCATCATACTCTCCTTTAAATCAACCCTTCCTCATTCATCGAATCATTCTTCAAGTTAAACAGGCTTCAAAAGTGGCTGTATTACTACAGGGATGTCAAATGGTTTATCTGAGGGCTCTGGAGATAAAATATCTACGACATAACTTTCAGGCATGCTTTATGGTTAGCAAACGTGTCTTTGATAAGGTTACAAGTTACCTTTTGCTAACACTATTAAGTCAATGAGGCCTCGATCCCCCCATCTTGATGTGGGCGGTCTTCTCGTAAAAGCAAGTCCAATGCACATCATGATGGAACTGCGACTGCCTCCCTGTCCAGATTAGTGAAAAGAGAGGCAGTGCAAATAAATGACTTACCCTTCAGTAACGGCTTGAAAGCGTGCATCGATAGCTCAGTGCTCGACATGGAAAGTTTAGGCTCGCAAGTTCAAGCCGATGCTGCTTTCGAAATAGAAAGACTAAATCACATGTGTACCAAGGATTCCCCTTGACTGGTCCCTCCACAACTTTTTAGGTTAGAATTGCTCCTTCTAATAAGTTAGCTAAGCGAATCATTAGTTCATTCTCATTTCAAACAAAGGACAAACTTGCCCATCAACACAAGCACGTTTGTGTTGTTTCTAGTCGAGAAAAGCAGCCGTCTTCAACTCACCGATAAACATCTCTTGCTGTCAGGGTTCCTTGTCTTCCACCAGATATTATTATATCCTTGACGACAATGACATCGAGAATCTCCTCGTGTAGGGATACTTTTGATACCAACGTCCCATTGATAGTGTAGACGGTTAACATATGATCAGTCTAGAACAACATCGAGAAACATTTCCCAATCAAATTTCTAACGTCACAAATGAAATTCCATAGCAAACTAGACTCGTTAAAAAGGTTGTTATTCAAATGGAAAACTTGACCAAATCTCAGAAGAGAAAATAGCCCTAAATATATATATATGTTTATATCTCAAACTAGAATTAATAATATTAATAAGTAATATTTTAATAGGTTGACTTGTTGAGACCTAGACAGTCTGTTATCATACAAGGACCTATCTATTAACAGTTAATGGTAGCTAAAGTAAGTTAAAAGTAGAATAGAAAAGAAATAGTTAAAATATACAAGTAAAAGAATAAAAATATAATATAATATAATATAATATAACATAATATAATATAATATAGTCCAATACATTTCCCCTGGAAACCTACAAAGTCTTCGATAGTTCTAGTTTCTTTTTGAATAGCAAAATGGTTATTTCTTCGCGAATAGTTTTTTCTATTCGATTGTAACAGCGGACTCCTTGGTAGGCAAACGACTTTTTTCCGGTCTCAGGGCGCATCTTCGGTAGGATATCGTCAGAGCCATTACTTCTCATATTTATTTTATGCTGATGTACGTATTTTGAAGAAACTATTTTGGCCTTCTGGCAGCAGATTCTGCAATGATTTAAATACGTCAATTATTACCCTTGTGTGTTTGTATGCTTCCCCTTTTACAACCACAGACATTTCGTGCAAATGATCGCTCTGCTCGCAGCATTCGATTTTATGATTTGCTTCAACCATATATTTCCGATGCTTCCACACTTTTCGTATGTTACTAGCTTTCACACGTATAATGAATAGAAGCATGTATACATTACATGGAAATTATTTAGACTGTTATGGCGTTGCATCAATAGGTAGAACACACCAACAACAGTATTTCTCGACAAAATCATGGTTACCCTGCTTTGCAAGCTGTCATCTACACTTGGAACAACTTCTACCTCCAATGGTGTCCTTTGAGTCCTATCAGGTTTATTTTCTCAAATTGCCCCTAGCTTTGCATATTCTCACGATTTAAAAATAAGGACCTACAATTTTGAAATAAGCCTGTTAATGTTCTTAGTCAATGAAGTAGTTCCAGTACAGGGCTGCGCATGATATATTATATATATATATAGCACGAAAAAGCGGGAACATTGCTTTAGCATACTGAAAGCTTTTTTCGTCCGACACTCGTCAGAGTATGAAACGTCGGATAGCGACCGAAAGGTGAAACGAAATATATAGCCAGATGCGGGTACACGTGATATGATGAATAATGCGTCTATTTGGCTCTATGATTGGCCAATTAGCACCTATTCACCATTGTTTACTTGAAGAGTCCAAGTGAAAAAACGAACTCTTTTTGTTTACACAAGACTGGGTTTTGAGTCTTGATGTAAACCGATTCCAAAACACCTAAATGAAAGGACGATCTTGCTTGCCCAATGATCCGAAAATTATCGTCTGTATATGTTTTGGCGCATTCTGGATTTGTAATAAGATGTTGTCCTATGGCCGAATCACTTTTCATTTTAGAAATAGAGTTTTTACACGTACGAGGTGGCTGTTCTCTTGTTGTTGTGTTTTTCGTCCTGATGCTCGTGGGGACATGTTGTTTTATTCTGTCTGCTAGTCTCTGCGTGGTGCGCCCTACGTACCGAGCTTCACATCGGCACGAAAATTCGTAAACTACACAACTTTTTTGAGTGGTAGGAACACTGCCCTGGATATATATATATATATATATATATATATATATATATATATATATATATATATATACATATATATATATATATATATATATATATATATATATATATATATATATATATATATATATATATATATAAATATGAAGTACTGATGAAGATTCTGATCGAAACGTTTACTTAAAGGATAGTATATTTGTGGTTTATTCTATTTATGTAATTTATATACGTTGTGGATGCGGCTTAGGTTTAGTTTATATATAAATATATATATATATATATATATATATATATATATATATATATATAACTTCATTCATATATTTCATATATTGTACTACAATACCAAACCTCTTTATTACAGGTAGTTTGAATTGACTAGCCTAGTTACAGATGACGAATAAACAAGCAGAAAAAAGCAGCAAGAGGCTACAAGTAATTAGAATGAAGTCGAATCGGGACATGTCCAAGGTTTGTTTCTGCGGCAAAAAATAAAATATGTTGATCATATGATAATGTTGGATTCTGATGATAATAATTATAATATATAATAATACTAATATAAAATAATAATACCATATAATAATAATGATAATAATAGTAATAATATAGTCATATTTATACAGGTTGACCGTGTTCAGCATTAAGACGCTGTTGTCATCCAAGGACATGTTGAACTTAAAGTAGCAATGTGATTAAAGAGAAGCCTGCAAATTGAATGAATGGTGCAATATTTTGTTAATATTAAAATTCAAAACGAAATAGTTTGTATAAGGTTTCGAATTTTAATATCGATGGTTCGGTCTTCATTTCATCTGGAAGTGTGTTGATAATCTTTACCTTTTTGAATGCATAAGATTTCTTTCCTGCTGTAGATCTGATTTTTGGTAAAACAATGTTATTTGCACTGCTTCGAGTGGACTTGCAGTGGCTGGTTCTCTCAAAGTAATTCATGTGGTGATATGTTATCTAAACATTTGAAGACTTCTAGAGCACATGCCATATTTCTTATACAGCTGAGTTCTTCCACCTGAATCTTGTGTTTACTGCCATTGATAACTCTTAGTACACAGCGTAGCTGCCAAATGTTTGCGAACTCCGATAAAGTATATTTTCTCCCAACCTAATTAACCAATCATCGTGTAAAATGGGCCTAGTCTTAGCATGTGTGATCAGAATCCTGCATGATGATTGGTCAATTAGATTGAGAGAAAATAGACCTGACAGAGCTCTCAAACATTTGACAGCTATGCTTTAGTGCACGAGTTTGAATGTTCTTAAGAAGGACTTGCTTTGATGGTGACATATGAAGGAATACGCTACCTCAGTAGAGTAGAATACATAGGTAAAATTGTTTAACTCGAGATGTGACCTTTCCGGCAAATTTTTCATGGTGGTCGGCATAGGTTAGGTTTTGCAAACCCTGAGTACCACAACTATGTATGTAAGGTTTCTGCAGTCTCATTGAAAGAGCTCGGTTGGCAAACAGGCTGAATGAATGAAGAAATTAAAAGGAACCCAGTAAGATTATCAGGCTGAAAAGTTTCTAAGTAACTTGAATGAAAATGCACAATCTATAGCTGAAGATTCTTATGTGCAGGTTTTTGCTGCACTTTTATATGTTCAGAAATGACTGCATTTGGTAATATTCCACAGATTAAAGCAATTGCATACTAACCTCATCTTTGCACTTATGCGTGCTGTACATGACTACCCTGCCATATTCTGTGAGACACACTTTAGAAATACTGCTGTCTGGGCGAGCATCCGGACGTAACTTCATCACGAATTGTCCTTGTTTGATTGTATGAATGATACAGCTTCCGTCCTACAAAATTTAGCAATCTGATGGTGCAAAGTGTAGTGGCTGGGAGCAAATAACCTTCCGAATAAATCATCAGGAGAGAAAATTGGGATTTGGTACTGCAGATAAAAAGGATTTAAAATAGGACTGAATCAGCAAAGTTTTACAACATATGCAGAGATTCCTATAACGAGAATCGGAAACGCAGCATATGATGAAACATACTTTCGATCCACTGACAGCCATATCTAATTCCCAGACCATAGCAACGGTGTTGACCGCATCGTCGTGTCCATGAAGCGTTTGCAGAGGCTGTTCGAGAATGCCCGTTGTAGAGCCAGCGTGGTGTTGTATTTTCCAGACCATGCAGCTCAAATCGTAGGAACCAGAGATAAAATAATGGTTGGATGGGTCCAAAGATACACAAGAGACTATATCTGCAGATGAATAACCAATATAATGAATGCCGTGAAAAATAAAAGTACGCACTTTTTTATAAGGAACCACTCTATAAAGAACCTACATGTAGAATGCCGAAATATTTAAAGAACTTATACTACTAAAAATAGGTGAGTGGCCAAGTGGTTAGAGCGCTTGACTACTGAGCAAAACACCGATGGTTCGAGTCGAACCCTCTGATCACAGTTGGGATGTTCGCCCACTGTCCACCTAGCAGCAAATGGGTACCTGGTGGCAACACTAGGGAAGTTAAATGCGGCGAGGAAAGGAACTGGCCACCCTACTTCACTACACCGGCGGCTCAGGATAAGTGTCCCTCTAATGGGCACTCCTCCAACGTACGGAATCTTACATGGGAATCACCTTTACCTTAAACTACTAAAGGAAAATTCCCCTAAGGAACCTTTCAATTTGAACGACACCAAGCAATCAAGAATTAGGGAGCTGGTTCCATCCATTTGCAGCCAAACCCTCGTAGATTGTTTGCTATGCCTGTGTTAAGTCCTTAATTTTTCATTGATATTTTGTTACAGTCAAAACTAAAAGCAAAATTCAAGATCTCAATGCTTCGTTTGTGCCTGTATCATTTGTATGGCACTAATTGTGCGATGAAAATTAAGGAACTGTTAAAGAACTTTTAGTACTACAATTTGATCACTGGAGATCATCAAATATAAAGAACTTTTGGGACTAGGCCTTGAGCTAGGTTCCTTATAAAAAAGGGCGTATGTTAAGCGATGACAAAACTAGGAAACTTTGTCATCTAGCGCATCTAATTTCACTCGTGTTTCACAAATGTTTTCTAGTTCGGCATCCTTGACATACAGCAAAAATCTCTGCAACATTTGTCACACGAAATATTTCACCACGGTCAATAACATTTGATATTACAAATGCACACAGAAAAATCTTTCCTAGTCTGCCCTCATGACTGAAGCACCCTCAAGTTTTTGCAAAAAATGTCACACAGATAAATGTTTCCTCGTTAGGGCCTGCCATTACAGCCTCTATAAGCTTTGACGCGTCAAAGGGGCGAAATTCCTCATAATAACAAGGGGAACTTTTCATAGACTAAGTTAGTGGGAATTTTTGAAATGCAAAATAGTCGTTGCCCAGGGTTTTTATCATATTGCAATCATCACTCTTATATGCATCACTGTAAACATTCAGCACTTTTCAGCAACTGTAACACAGGAAATTTTATTGCAAGAATCTTGCTCTTTGTTTGCAGCGCACGCAGAAGTAATTCTCTCAGCCTACTGGAGGCAAGCAAACTTGTAAATTAGATAAAGAAAGAAATCACTCCCTCACCAAGATGCTGGCAAATAATATGTAATATTTTCCCCTTCGAATCGAGAACTCGTATTGAATTATCCCAAAATCCACAGCATATGAGAAGTTTTTCGTCCGGCGTGAAGGCAAATAATTGAGATGTTCTCGAAACTTGTGGTGACCAAATGCCTGGCATCTTGTTCTTGGGATTCCTATAAAAAATTAAAGCCAAGTTAATTGACTTTTAATAAACGAAATAACCAAATTCTGAGCAGTTTCTTGTTTTTTTATTGAACTTGACTTGAAATTCTTTTCCCAAAACAGAATGCCTATTTGATAGCAAAATCTCACCATACAACATTTGTAAGTATATGTAGCATGTTTAACCATATCTATAACATATACTATTTTTCGCGTGCTTAGAAAGCTTTTTCTTGAAATTGTAACATGTAAATTTTGCTCCGAAGTGCCTGAATTTGAGTAAGTCATGATTTGAACACGAATAGCTTTTATGGTCTATTTGATGGAGAGAGCATATCTTATTTAAAAACATGTAAAATTATCATGAAGAATGACAGGAAGGATTTCTTCTCAAGCAATCTGCAGAATGTGTGTTTGTATAATCAAAACTGCCAACAGAACGAAATCACTTCAAAGAGGCATTGAACCATGAAGCAATTGAATCTGATTACTTTGTTCGATTCATTTTCTGATTGAGGTTGGGATCGTGTGAAAACGAGAATGGATTACTCTTGTCCTCAGGGTATGCAATCCATCTATGAAAGCCAATGCATCCATTTTTGTCAACGGTTATCAATGGATCTGGCATTCCATGGTGCGGTAGCGATTTCTGAAGCGTTTTGCAAACTCCAATGAAAATTAGGTATTGATCATCCTTGTTTACCTAGAATACGAATATGTCAATTTATGATGCACTCTTGCACAAAACGTAGAAGGAAATAATGCCATAACTGCCACTATGAAGGAGATTGTTAAGTTCTGTGACAATAGTACCGACTTCTGCACTTTTTTGTATTGAACCACTTTAACTGGAACCTAGTTGTAGAAGGCCATAAGAATTAAGATAATTTCTCTAATAAAGACAAGCATTAGGGGACTGTTCTGTTTTGAGCATTTTGGTTATCACCAAAACTCCAGAGTTAGGAATCTGGTTCCATTCATGGTAGCCAAATTCAAATTGTTTTCTCCGTAATCCATGAGTCCAGTGGTTCATAGACTGCCAAAACATTTACCGTAATGTTTCCTTGTCTCTATACTATTTCAAGGCTCTACTTGTTCTGTTTAAATTAACTATTATGGGACTTCTACTATTGCATTGTGGTCAAAAGAGGTCACAAAATAAGGAACTTAAGGATTATGCCTTATGCTAGGTTCTTTATAAAAAATGTATAACCTGCGAAGTCAAGCAACCGGAGAAAACTATTTATGGGTGTTTGATCTTAGCACAAAGCCAGAAAAAGACTCCAGCCGCCGACTGTAGAACAAGGCCAGGTTTGAATGGTGGCAGGATCATTATGTACCCTCTGAGTATGAAATAAAACGTGATGTTCTGTTGGCAACAATGTAGCCCTGTAAGCAAGTGAGTCGTGGCTGTGCGTACGACTTGTGCGTCGTGACTATAAAGATAACTTAATTCAAACTAAAAGGGAAAATATTGCTACAACCTTTACAAGTGAGTACTTGGCTTCCCTTAGATGATCAAGAATATTTGTCTGTTGTTTGATTTCGCTAATCGATTTGCGGATTGGATGAGGCTTTGTCAGCAGTTGACAAGGTGTTTGTCCAAAATCTTTGATGCTTACTTTGATCGCCGTGCACTTGTTTGAATTGTCTATAGCCTCGAGGGCTGTACCTCCTGGGAAAAAGAATGCAGTGTCACAATCAAGCAAAGCATCTTAGTGCCAAAAACTACAGCATGAGGATATTCCAGCTATTATCATGCTGCTTCGGCGGCCTGAAGAATGCTTAGCAAAGAGAGGCAGTATGTAACATTCTTGATAGGAATATGATTGATTATGTGTTGTTGATCTTTGAAAACTGTGAAGCACTCATTGCACCACTTGACGGTTCTAGCAATCAATCGATCAATCTCAAAAATGGTCGTGGGTAAGACATCTGACAACTGGACTTTCAAGGTTTTAGCACTTGGAAATAGATGATCCTACCATTATTTCCGAACCGCATCCAGTATTATTTGGCTTGGCTTGATTTGATTTGATTTGATTTGGTTTGATTTTGTTTGATTTGATTTTGTCTGATTTGATTTGGTTTGATTTGATTTGATTTGGTTTGATTTGATTTGGTTTGATTTGATTTGGTTTGATTTGGTTTGATTTGATTTCACATGTTCAAGGTGAGTAGCCCTTCAGCGAGCTTCAAAGGGCCCTCCCTCTACGTTACAACTTCTGATTTACCACGATTAAGAGACATATTAGAAAACCTAGTTACAAAAGAAGAAAAAGCTTAATTAATATCTAAAACCCTCAGAGTGTATTATACAATTTTGAAAACGATCAAGCTACTCAATTGTTTTCCAACCTAAACTTTGGATCAGAGGTGTGCTGGGAGCATCAAAATTACTATTAGTCACGATACATGCTGCTTTGTTTTGGAGCCTCTGTAACTGTAGCATATCAGTTGAATTACAGTAGCCCCAAATAGAGCAGTAGTATAGGAAATGGGGCTCATCAATGCTATGATAGAGATATTATACAACTACTTCAGGAAGTGGTGACTGATTTCATTTGAATCTTCCAGGTGAGATTTTGGTTTATTTGAGAATCTACAAGCTTAGTACTACATGCACCTTCTACATTTTCCTCGCAAATGGGAGATTGCAAAGTATGGCCAGATACATCGAGATACTCCTCTCTGGCTTCGTGGTTATCAACATAGAATCATTCATGTTATGAGTAAAAGTCATGCAGCTCGCTTCATTCATGGCTTGTGTTGTTCTACAAAGCCCTGGTTTTCTCTCTTTCATCTGTGTACCTGGCTGCTTTGTCTTAATAAATTTCCCTTGAACAGTGCTCCTCGACCTTTTTGTCACTACGGGCCGGTAAACGTTTGTTACTGTTACCGCGGACCAGGATGGGGGGGAGAAGGGAGGGGATCCACCGAGTAATAATAATAACAAAAAAATACCTTATCTTTGCTCGTATGTGATCGAGAATCGTGTTATCTTCAAAGTAAAAGCATGTTCTTACTCAGAAAATCAATGCAACGGAAATAATTAAATTTTTGTTGGTCCGGTGCTCGACCTGCGGCCCGGGATCAATTGATCCAAGGACCTGTACCGGTCGAGGGCCCTGTGGTTAGGAGCCACTGCCTTAGAGACAATATTTCCGTCGATAATGAAGCAAATTTTTGTAAGGAATCCAAGAATCTCGACTTGCCTTCGCATGAATAATGTGGAAACACATTGTATGCTTTTACGGCCTCTTCTCCCTTCTGTTTATATCCAAATATCAGATCGATCCAATGGTGAAGATTCATTGATACATACTCTGACTCCAATGCCATGCGATTCTTGTGGATGAAATCGTCTGGCGACGATGCCCACGGCGGGAGAACGACATTCTGTAGAAAAAATCGCCACTTCAATAAATCATCTTCTTCTTATTAATTATTATTATCATTATTAGATATGCTTAGGGAGGGTAGTCCGGCGGCCATAGCTGCTTGTCAAGGGGCCTCCTATATAAAAACAATAAAACATAAGAATAAGATCAAGCATAAATTATTTACTACAAAGTCTACAGTGGTCTATAATATACAGCAAGTAAACAGATTTTAAGTATACATCTAAGGTCCTAGTTGAAACATTGAAGTAATTGTTAGAAAAAGAGATGACAGAAGTCTCAATAGTATATAGTGACTATAGCAAGCTCTTGAAGGAGGTCAGGCTAGTGGATCGCTTTGAGTGATCTGGTAGGCTATTCCAAAGTTTAGTACCCCTATACAAGAAGCCTTTCTGGTCAGTTGAGGTGGTTTTCTTTGGTAGCGTAAGATCAGTGTTAGTACTCCTTAGATTGTATGAGGGATTGATGGAGTTTGGCACAAACAAGGCAGAGAGGTATTGCGGGACGAGCCGATTTAATGAT
This sequence comes from Mastigias papua, assembly GCA_964019165.1. NCBI lineage: Eukaryota > Metazoa > Cnidaria > Scyphozoa > Rhizostomeae > Mastigiidae > Mastigias > Mastigias papua. Next base: position 13,902,770 of record OZ025277.1, read on the forward strand.
TTGAACACTATTACTTGTGATTCAAACTGTATCATGTCACTAATCGTTTTCCAATTCAAACTGTCAATGAATGGCTTGCTAGAGACATCATAGTTGCTGCCGGCGATGATTCTGGCTGCTCAATTTTGACGTTTCTGTAGCTGGTGCATTTCGGTTGCACCACACACACCCCACACACGGAACAGCAGTACTGGAAATTAGGGTCAGTGACACTAGGGTAGAGATTTTGTTACTTTCAGAGATGGCTTATTACCATTAAGCCATGTATCTAAAGCCTCCAGGTCCTTGTTTAGTCCATCATTTAGCTTAGAGATGCAATCAGTTTGGAAGCTTATACAAGCGTCATCAGCGTACATATAAACTTTGGCATTTTTGATGACCATAGGGAGATCAATGATGTAAATTAAAAATAGCAGGGGCCCAAGACATGAATCCTGTGGAACTGCTAGGTTTATACCCTGGACTCTGGAGTCACAGCAGTTGACTCTTTTGAACTGGGTGCGCTATGACAGATATGATTTATACCATACTAGCTCATGGCCATGAATACCATAGTGTGCGAGCTTTTGAAGAAGAATTCGGTGATCAACTGTGTCAAAGGCTTTCTTTAGGCCAGCGAATACGACCCCTGCATATTGTTCAACATCTAAACCATTTAGCCAATCATCAGTACATTTTAACAGAGCTGTTGTTGTAGAGTGAATACCCCTAAAAGCAGACTGGCAGGATGCTAGGAGGTCATTTGTGCTCATATATTCATAAAGCTGATTATAAACTAGCTTTTTAAAGATCCTTGATATTACAGGGAGAACTGATATTGGTCTATAATTGGTTTTTGCGTTTCTATCTCCTTCTTTAAGAATGGGAGTGACTCTTGCAATTTTACATTGGACAAGGAAGATACTTTTTGTATAGATTTATTATAGATGCAACTTAGTGACTTGGTGATAAACCGTAGGGAGAGTTTTAAAAAGTAATTAGAGATATTGTCATTTCCAAAGCCCTTTGATGCCTTCGTTCTGCAACCATTACACTAGCATCGTCAGTCTTAGTAACAACCATAGAAATAGTAGAGCAACTAGCTCACAATTGATACTCGAAACATCAGCTAAAATGCACTTTCGCTAAAATGCTTCATGTTTCTTGTTACGACCAGCTTGTGTCCACCGCCAAGTCCAGCGTTCAGTTTGCGTTTACAAAAGACCATGCAGCTGTCACTCAGGGGTACTTTATGTATCCTTGATTCTAGTATATTGTCGATACAGGAAGTAGATATATGATCGATAAGAGTTGACGTCGTGAGCGTTACACCAGTTGGCTCGCTTATTGTCTGCTTTGTGAGATCATACAGATTACTGATTCTTTTGATGCTTAATAGCTTGAATTTCTTTCAACTGGGTTGAAAACTTTGTTATGCGAGTCGCCTGTTGTTTTCCTGATGGTAGATTTGCGCATCCTTGCTTCCTACGGGAGTGGTGATAACAAGGGAGGGTGTCTGCATCCATGCAACCCTTGCTTGTTAAGCACCCTTTCTTCCTGAAGCTGTTGACTTAAGTTATTGATAATGCCACCGAATTGCTCCAGAATGCAAACAACGCTCTTATTTTCTGATGGTGATTTATATTGTCTTTGATTCACGTCAGTGCTATCCGTATCTTTTGCATTCATTCGTAGGATTGACGATATGACTACTGGAACCCGAAGCATACTCATGCACGCCTCTGTCACGTTGTGACTTCCATGGTACTTCATTTCCCTTGTTATTGACACCAATACCTTTGTCGATGAAGTACGATTCTTGGCCAGCAGCGATACTTTTTAGGAAAACTAGCTGTTTATTCATCAAGTTTTCCAGAGCTTCAGTAGCCCGTGCTTCGTCTAAGACGTACTCTCTACCGGCGTAGGAAACAATCTTGTCTTTACCAGGTCGCAGTTTCTTTACATTTCGTAATTCATGGATTGACTTCAATACTATGAGATTTCTATAGTCAGTTTCCATGGTTAAACAAGACCGAATAGCTTTAATACCCTCTTGAACTTAACTATCAAATCAAGTGTATAGAGCTCACCATCACCACCTCATTGGAGGAGCTACAATCGTTGCCAAAATTACTTGGAACACCACACATCTCTGAGATGTAAAGGCAGGCCATTGACTCAAATAGTACTGATACTAAGCGAGCCGTTTAAGTGACTTAAAGCCCCCTCCCCCCCGAAAACAATGTTGGATTCTGTAGATAAGATGTTGCTACGTGTGAAAACGATCGAATTCTACTAGACGCCAAGCGTATATCACATTAACACAACATTGTATGGGGGAGGGGGAAGCTAGGTATTGAAAAGTGTTAAAAATCTGCAATTCGTTCCAACAATTTTGTATTTTACATATAGGTTAATTGCTACCAGACTTACAAGAAATGCAGAAAAATAAAACCAACCTTTAGATAGCCAAGGTCCAATTTGTTTACGTTAGATAAGAAATCGGGGAAGCAGAAAAACTCCGGAATCAGTTCGCGGACATCACCCGCCCTGCTAATTAGGTCTCTCCATGACTTTGCTACCGAGTAGAACTGCCGATCTGAGCAGTCGAATTTGCCTCCTTGTAGTTTGACGTGCAAGCTCGTAAATGGCTCAACTCGAAGCAGGTAATGTAAAACAATTGCTGCGTTCGAATAGTGGGTCAGGTAGTGGCATTGATGCTGAAAACCACTTGAATCAAACGATTCTCTGTATCTAGAAAGTACATCCGTAAAGAAGAGTCGATACTAATTGTAAAGAACTTTTGTAAATAAGTAAAATAGCAAAAACCTCTACTGGAACTAAATCAAACGGATAATTCTCGTAAAGTCAAGCACTCAGGATGATATCTTACAAGTAATCATCAAGTTTTCTAATTCAGATTTAGAGGCAAAGCGATGACCCTTCGTCCAAAGATAGCTGCTTCAGACTTTTGTCCCAGAGACCTCTACCTGTCCAGTTATTGAAATACATTTATGTGTGGTCTGCTACTAAATAAATTAAAATAGAAGAAAATAGAAAATTTTTAGTGGTAGTAAAATGAATTTACTTTGATTACCTTCTTTCAAGCGCTTTAAGCCGACTAGCAACCAGTGCACCGATGGGCCTAGACAAATCTCTAAATACAGCCGGGTTTTCGAGATCCAACTCTTTCGATTCGTAATCTGCGAGCACCCAGGGGAAAACAGGGTACTGAGTTAAATCGTTGTAAGTTCGTCCTGCAATAGTATTGAGTTGCATCAGGTAGTCGAAATTCGTGATCTCTCTTTTCACCCATCGCTGTGTCAGCTCCGAATCGGACAAGAGCTTTTGGGGCGATTTGATCCCTTTGATCCCTTTGTAGTGCTGGTTTGGCGCCCAACGGCCAGTTGTTTTCTTGAAGAAGGTGTTTCTGTCCTGTCAGGTGTATAAAATATGAATGAGAATATGCCTCAGGTCTGAACAGCATTTCAATAAAGAAATGTAGCCTGGAATTTAGATATTCAGCGCCAATGAAAGTGCAAAAGTCAAAGCAGCGTAGGAGCATCGGTGCTAGATTTGCCGACGTTTGAAAGTACACTTGCCGACTATCCATATTTTAGTTCAAGATATTAACTAGGAGATTTGTGCACAGCTTGTATGAATAACTTTTGAGTTGAGGCTCACCGAAGGAAAACATCACGATCTTACAAAATAATACATTCACAGTGAAGTGAATTTGCATTTTCTGCTTATTTTAAGCATAACTTTGTGGTAAATAGATGCTCATAAAAAAGGTCTTCAATATAGGAAATGCCCCCAGGCTTTTGCTTGTTTCTAGCGAAGCACTATTCATGGACGATTCGCGATTTAGAATCACTTGAAAGAATTCAAAATTCAAGGTGCAAAGGCGAAGCAAACTCGCATATACCTTGCAGTCTCCGAAGTTGATTAGATAGCTAGATCCGTCGTCCAGAAAGAACTCTAGACCAGTTTCCTGTAGTTTATATCGCCGCATGTGCATCTCTCGTAGCTTTTCCAAAGAAAATTGAAAGTCGCATCTGACAAGTGAGTCGTTTGAGTCATCATAGAAACTGATGTGTGATGAGGTCAGCTCGATCTTTCCAGGAATTTCGTCCATAAGTTTGATATGATGACAGTTTAGTGATATTGTAGTGTCTCTAAATATCGGGAGTAAAACCTTCAACTTAGGCATTCTTCCATCATTCAGACTCAGATCATAAGGCGTATTTCACATTTGTCTAACTCAATTGAATTAAGTTCAGAATTTTTTAAAATGAAATCGATTCGTGATAACCGCCATATTTAATGTGACGCATTTGATTGCTGTACACTGAGTACTTCGTGAACTTCATCTTGCGCTGCGCTTTGCCGCAATTTTGCTCCTATTGCGTATATATTCATAGAAAATTGATTATGCACAATTTATGAATTTCATTTGACACATGTTAAATACGGCGTTTGACTAAAAATATAATCTAGTCGTATTCCCGGATTAAATTCGACCAAATCTGTCGTATTTAACGATTGAAGTCGACTGTAATACAAGAGTCATATTTAATCAAGTCATACGCTGTATTTTACATGTGCCGAATATAAAAATTGAGTTCGACACATGTGAAATACGCCGTACGGTCTTCCCATTTTAGGGCTGATTTATACGTCGTGCTATACTCGAGTCGAATCAAGTATTTGGACCTGAAAAGTTCTAAGTGTTGATTTGGTCCGAGTGTAGCACGGCGTATAAATCAAAACAGCCCATGACCTGTTTTTAGCTCGAGTCAAATGCTTAGCACGACTAGAGCTCGACTGAGTAGGCCGTGCTACACGGCCAAAGCACGGCTTTGATTTAAACGTCGCGCTTAACTCGCTTCGAATCAATTACAATTTTTATTGAAGTCCGCAGGGTTAATTGATAATATTCGTTATATCTATAAGGCAATGAAATGTAAATAAAGAAAGTTCCCGCCACCACTCCACAGTGAAGCTGCTTCGCTTACACTTGTGAAAGCGCGACAGAAGCTCGACGTATAAATCGAATAGGATTTCACTCATGAGCTTTAGTCGCGCTTTCGTCGATTTTAATAGCAAGTGATTCGACGCGAGTAAAGCACGACGTATAAATCAGTCCTTAGTAATGTCATCCACAGTCATCCGATAGCTTGACATCACCCTTACATCGTCCCTGTTATCACTTCACACTAGTCATCACACTAGTCATCACACTAGTCATTCGTACCTAATGTTTTGTCAGCAATATTTGCGTATATTAGAGCCTGATTGTGCGATGCGGGTCTACCCGTTTCTGTCCCATCTAAAGCTAGAGTTGCACGGTGCAATTTCTTTTGCAACTTGTGTCGCAACGCCATTATGATACAAGTTGCAGACCGATTGCCCCGTGTAAAATGTCATTTCTGTGCCGTGCAACGCAGCTGTTTTGCTCTCGCAGCGGTTGTCTGAAGTAGAACTCTGTTCTACTTTTTGCAACGATTGCCAGCATTTTTATAGTCATTGTACCGTGTAACATCCATCGATCTTTGCAACTTGCAAAGCAATCATACGTTGGACGCATGCGCAGTTTAAGATTTTCATCACACGATTCACCATAGTGCCTCTACAACTCAGCAATCACCTCGCCGCACTCGACTCACTGCAGTACGTCTTCAACCACGTAGGCAAGCTTGTCAGTATTCTGGTATCTGACTATCCAACCCAAAAACCTTACTGATGTTTCACACCACGGGTTATTTCAAACTCTTATTTGCTCCACCTTGTAGATATTTGATTTATGTTTAGTCGTTTTATATCCGTATGTTACTTTTCATTCCATTTCACTGTTCACTGCATTATTTCATCTCGCTCATTGGGATGCCTAGCGTTCTTTGCATCGCTTTTCTTCCTACGCACCGAATGTTTTGCATCGCTTGAATTCTAGGGGGAGTTACTGTAGTGATCCTAGACACCAGAAATAAAACCCTTTACATCATCACTTCACAAAGGCAATTGTTTTACTTTTTTATCCCATCTCTCCTTTTCGCTTGCTCTACTTATATAAATATAAATATAAATACAAATATAAATATAAATCAATAAGTAAATAAATAAATAAATATATATATATATATATATTTATATTTATATTTATATTTATATTTATATTTATATTTATATTTATATAAAATTATTTTCAATGTTAGTCAGTAGATCAGTTCGTTCACATAACACCGTGTATCCAGGGGACAACATTCAACCAACCAAACAACGAAGACAGGCGAAGTTACTATGGAAAATGTGTTTCCTCAAAGTAACAATGCTACCAACCGATTTCTTCATTGGGTTCAGATCATGTCTTTCATAAGAACATTAGAACCAAGTATTATAAAAAATGGGGACTGGGTTTACAACGATGTAATTGCTTAGGAGTTGGCCTATCATTGCTAATGATCATCTTTCACATCTATTCGTCTGATATATAACTAAAGTTAACCTTCAGCTGAGAAAGTAGTATCACAGAGTGATGCTTATGTCACAACATTAAATTGAGTAGTATCAACGTTATCTTATTTCGTAATATTCAGTGGGTTTCTGTCTTTTCTATTTTACAGTCATGCAATATCACGTGCTTTTACCACTGTTCTTGAGCGCCACTGATTTATGTATAAAGCCACTTAAAGAAATGCCACACCTTTAGGGTGAGGGAATGGTATGCAGATTGGCAGATTGCGATTGATTGATTGATTGATTGATTGATTGATTGATGGATTGATGGAGTGATGGATTGATGGATTGATGGATTGATTGAAATTCTTTAGGCACAGTAGCCACGTCAATCTAATAATTGATTTAATGGGCCATGCAAAAGCATTACAATAATAACTCGAACTGAGAAAACAAACAAATTAGTAATCTTATTTACAATGCAATCTTAGAGCATTAAAAGACAGAAAGATTAACGTGATAGCTTTTCAGCATTCCTCTTTAGCAGCAGAACATAAAAATCAGTAAAAGGACGACTAATATATGGAATTATAAACTGGAATCGAAACTTATTCGGACACATTTTCAGAATACTTACTTTTCTTGTCCTGTCTCACCATCGACTTCATCTGGGTACCCTTTACCACTCAAAGTAAGATCATGTACAGAGTCCTCTTCCTTTTTTGCAGTTGGTATGTTTAGATCCATAATTTCGTTTGATGTAGCGACCTCCAAAGTGTCCTGATCCCGCGATCGACTTGCATCTTGGTGGTCTGTGCCATCAAATAATTTCTCCAATTTTAGGCGCATGCGCAATGAGTTTTCCGTTGCTGATAACTTCCACAGCTGCTTTTCTTCTTTCCTGATGAAAATCAAATCAAACATTAGAATTACATTCCTGATGTCTACCACCTAACTCACATCTCTCATATCTACCAACTAAATCACACCACTCATACCTATCACCAGGATCACATCCATCACATCTACCATATAAATCCCATCCCTTATGTCTACCACCTATATTACATCTTCATATCTACCACCAAAATCATATCCATAATATCTACTGTAGGAATCACATCCCTCATACCTACCAACTAAATCACACCCCATGTCTACCGCCTACATTACATCCAGCACATCTACAGCCTAGATTACATGCATCAAATCTACCTTCTAGATCAAATCCATCACATCTACCATTTGAATCACATCATTCCACTATAAATTGTATGATTCCTCTATGCCACATACGTAACATCACTCATATCCACCACTACCACCAAAAATCGCATCCCTTGCTTCTACCACTTAATCACATCCCTCGTATCTACAACACATGTCACATCCCTCATATCTATCATATCTACCACCTAAATCACACCGCTAAAATCGCTAAGATCTATCACCTTAATCACATTCATCATATCTACTAAATAAATCATATCCTTTTATATTTTCCACCTAAATCACATCCCTCATCTACCAATTGCATCAAATCCCTCAATCCATGATATTACAGAACAATTCTCATGGCCAACAGATAGCTCATGCCTTCACCCTTACTATGGGAAAAACTATCATTATCTGCCACGTAACTCAGTACTGATCTAACTTCATGGTAGAAAAATCTATATCTACCAGCCTACCAGTATGTCATATCTTTGTATATTCTATTATATCTTGTAACTCAAGTCTCTCATTGAAACTGCTTTTTCAACTATAGAACTTTACAAGATGTTCCCTTTGAATCATACTGATGTTGCTTGATGATGACTTGAAGGTTCTGTTTAAATGGTGCATTTGTCTCATGTGATCTGTGCATTTCAGCCTTATGACTTGGTACTTGAGATTCCAGAATGGTTACTTATCTATGATGCGAGGTGCTAGTAGGTTGTCCCCCGAACTTCATAGCTTGTTTTTTGGCTTGTTTGCTTTGCTGACATTGTATTACTTTCATGAATCATGATAAGGCAGGTGTAACGAGGTGTACCAGTGAGTACGCAATGCCGCAAATTCTATTACGTATTCTTGACGTACGCAATGAGTACTTTCAAATGATAATACTGTATGACCATATTCCTTGCAACGGATTGTTACCATCCGCTCAGGTTCGTTCGAACGTCGAGGTTCCACTGAATTATGAAAAGAATAACTAACTCTTGGTAAAATATTAAGCGTATTACCTTTCAACCCATGCACCTCTTTCACTAGTAAGAAATCTTTTTTTGTCCTGCCATAAACGGTTTGTCAAGGACAGGTTGAGCTTTAGGAAAGCTTCAGCCTCATTTTGAACTCTACGAGCAGCATTTCGAGTTTCTTCGAATGAGGAATAAATTTGACGAGGAAAGTGTTTTCGAGATTTTTCCATATTGTTGCCTCGTTCTTTGACAGCTGCATCCATGTTTCTGAGGCATTCTTTCCAGATTCGTTCTATATTGTTAGAGTTTGATTCCCTATGGAGGAGACACAAACAGAGTTATACCACGCAACATAGGACATAAGAAGGGCTCAAAGGTTAGTCTTTGGGAATAGTGGATGGATGTTACCGACAAGAAATGACAGCAGTAATGTGGGATATTACCAAAGAATAGATAATATATTGAGTGCTGCATTTAGAAAACTGGGGCCTGTTTGCCTCCACGCTCCTGTAAGGTATTTCTAGGAAGTAACATACAGGTTCTCGCTTCGGTGGCCGGCAAGTCTTCAGTCTTTATGGCTAGGCCATAGGCCTAGGCGTATGTTAGATACAATTCAAAGAAACTACTATTCGTATGTGGCTTAACTTTATAACCGCAAGAACTGGACTAACTGACTGAATCAAATAGTAGCATACATGTAATATAAAGCTAAGCACCGCACAACACTCGTTACATAAGAACACAATACATATTAACAGAAACAAACACATTTCCCGGAAAGGGCGATACTAATACTAGACGGGAGTTATCTAGCAAAAGGACTCAGCAAAAACATAAGATTTTAGCAGGCAACAGCAAAATTAAAGTGATGCGACATACAACACAGATTAAACTACAATATATAACACCAATACGTTACAAGGCGAAGCTTATAACTGCGGAGCAGCCAATGATAGAAGGACACAAGCACTTATTGTTAACTGAAATTTATACTTACAAATGTGAATCCTTGGAACGGTTTGCTTCTTGAACCATTTTATTCGCAAATGCACGGTACTGATCACTATAAAAATACTCGCCAAATTTCTCTTCGAATTCTTGCGTTGCAGGATTCAATGAGGGCATATCTTTGAGATAATGGCCTACTCTCAGCATATCATGAAACCTCTCGAAGCACAGGCGAAAGACAGGCGAGAAGATGGTATGGATGTTGTTGCCTGTGGATAGGAAGCGCTCGCTGATAAAGTTCATAACACACTGTTCATGTTTTGTTGAATGCCAAACCTGGAATTAAGATCCATGTTCATTAAGGGGGTGGGTGTTTTGATGGTCTCGTGGATGTTCTTTGAATCTCCCTCACAGACGCTAGTGCAGTAAGGTATCCGACATAAGCTAAAAACTCTTTTGGTCTTTTGTTTGGTCTTACTACAATTGAAATTACTGCTGCACGAAAAAGTGTCTAAACTCATCAGAATACATAGACACATTTAGTTTACTCTCAAATATCTGATGCTCTAGTCTGCATCTGATGAATTAACAATTTCTATATGTTAAGAAATTTGTTCGTTGTTTTGTGATTCGATCTTAAAATTCTGCAGTGCAGGAAGTTAATCTAACAGAAGTTGTTTATTTTCATGCCCAAAACCGTTCCAAACGACACAGGTACAGAATAGAGTTGACTCTATTCTGTGACACAGGCTAGGCTACCAACTGAGCGGTTCATAGAAAGGGAAAATAAACTATAGTTAAAGAGGACTGCAAGTTAATATGCTAAAGGACGAAACAGGTATGAATCGTACTAAATAAATATGGGTATAAGGATTAGGTGTCATCTGCCTGTTGTAGTTCTCAAGGGCCTATCTTTACTTATAGGATGCGGCCCCTTGGAGGCCAATGGAATCATGTTGTTTCACAACACCCTAAAACTTAAGAAACGTTTAGAATTACAAGGAAAGACTTGAGAAACTTTAGAAAATTTAGAGCCTTCTTTCATAGTTTAAAGCACACTTTCACAATCCCCCTTTTCCTCCACGGATCTTTACTAGTTTTCTCTATAGTATGTTTTAAGTGCTAAGCCTAATGGGCGCTACAAAAGACAATGTCTTACGTTTTGCTTTCCTTTTCACTGCAATTTTTTCAGTAAATTAAGAAACTTTTAAGAAACTTTTATAACGAGAATGTTGCCAAAAATTAAGAAACTTTAACCAATAGGTCTTGAGCCGGGTTTCTTATAAAAGAAAAAACGCTTATCCATCGTTTAATGCCTAGAATGGTTGCACTAAATGACGAATAATCTACTTCAAGGGGCAACTGCTTCACAGGATCCCATAAAAAATTCAACTGGTCAAAAACCACTCAAATAGGGACCTGATATCTATCAAGCAGGGACTTGATATCAATTAAACAAGGGCTAATCATCGGTCAAATGGGGGCCCAACATCGATCACATTAGTGCTAAGTATCAATCAAGAAAGGGTATCGAATAAAGGCTAAACATCAATCAAATACGAGCCTAACAACGATCAATCAGGAATCCAATGAAATATCGATCATAATTGAACATCTGCAATGAGACTTGCTAATGAGTCTTGCTAGATTGATAAAATAATTTCTCCTGTACATTAATCTCGCTATAAATCCTTGAATTAGTCCACTGAGGGCTTATTTATTTTCCATATTTTTGGGTAGGGACTTTTTCAAAGGGCCTTATAAATTTATCTGACCAATGCTGCATAGAATCCATTCTCAAACTCTTTTCTCTCCATAATATAAATAGAATAGTGTAAGAACATGCATTCGTCTGTTGCAAGAGATTCATCATCTTCGGTGATGGGTGGGGGTTGTTACAAGGGAGCCTAGTACCAAGTTGAAGCTTTAGCACGATAGCTTATTCGATGGGGGGCCTTTTCAAGGTGGGGGCCAATCCGAGGATTTATGGTAGATAACATTGCACTTCTTACCAAACTATCATGAAGAATCTTTGCATTGGAGCTACAATTTCCTTCATTACTTGAACTAACTAACAATGGTTTTACTTGCAATGCATATCCCTTAGGAAACATCGATGTGACTGAACCGAACGGGACTCCGGGATATAAGTATTGATACGGGGTACCAAATAATTCGGTCCACTGATCCTGTAACTCCTTTGTCCAAGTGCTGTATGTGCCTACCAGCGGAATAATGGCTTCTGTCATATTCGCCAGTTTTTTAAGATAGTTGTCATAGAAGTAATCTTTATTCATAATTCTGCCCTGACCAAGCACTGTCCATGCTT
>OZ025277.1:13914864-14057364 GCA_964019165.1 Mastigias papua
ACGACTACAAAGATTGTTTGCAATATGCATCTATCAGATTTAGGTCATAGTTGAACGAGTACAAGTAACACTCTATTCTATAGTCTTTTACTTACGTCCCATATCATTCAATCACACGTCGTCGTACTACACGTCGTTTTACTTACGTCCCATATCATTCAATCACACGTCGTCGTACTACACGTCGTTTTACGTACGTCCCATATCATTCAATCACACGTCGTCGTACTACACGTCGTTTTACTTATGTCCCATATCATTCAATCACACGTCGTCGTACTACACATCGTTTTACGTACGTCCCATATCATTCAATCACAACGATCCATGAAATGAAGACCTTCAATAAGAACAAACCCTGGGAGTTCAAATAGTGAACAACACGGGGCAGGTTGAAAGAAAGTTTGTTTTAACGAAGCAATCCTCAGAAGCCTTTAATGACAATGTACATTTGAAAAACCATCTACCTTTCTCAAGCAGGACATTATATACTGAATTCAACTGACTAATCTCATAGTATGCTTCATCAGCTTTGGTGACTTTACGTCTCGATAGCATGTGATGAAGTTTCTTCGCCACATATGACACAAAAGCAATATCATCTGTGATGGCGCATTCATACAGAATCTGCTGGACAGTCTGCAGCACCTCAGTCCATTCTGATCCAGCCTTGGTGCTGTCTTCCAGTGCACTCATTGCATATATGTGAAGGGAATCTAGAGTCTGTTTAGGAGAAAATTCATTTAGTAATGTATTCAAAACAAGTGTGATTAGTCCAACTGCTTGTAAAATGAGTACTTACAACAGATTTGAAAGTTCAAGGATATTTTCACCATTGTCTGAATTGCAATAAGTGCTCTTTACTTACATCAATATCCCATTTCTTTATCAACACCTCCGTTGTAGTCTCGCTGAACTCTGAAATTGAAAAAATTATCAGTTACCGAGGTGAAAGCCCTTGCTTCATGGAGAAGGAGTTTCCAGCAAGTGAATCATTCAACATGAAGAGGGAACATCCTCAGAATTAAAAAATTAAGCAAAATAGTGCTCGCTTTATGATGGTGATCGAGGTAATAGCTCTCTGGAATAAACCATTAACTCATCGCACCTCCATTGGTCTAGGCGTATGGATAAATGCACACCTATCGGGTGTTTCAGCACTTTGCACCTTCTTCTATCACTACATAGCAAGAGAGAAATGCTGCCCAAGGCCGGTAGATTACCTCGTGTGAGCTAGCAATAAGAAGACAACATCTTTGCTAATAACAAAATCTTCCTGTTCTGATAACGAAATGAAGAAATATAGCATGGTGAAAGGTATGGTAAATGAGGAAGTAAGAAGGAATGGTCATTGCATTAAAGGGATATTTTCAGTCACCTGTTCTCAAAAGAAAGTCATTGAGGAGTTTCACAACTTGAATAGCATTCAGAGTATCAACTGCCCCAGGTTGAACAGATTCATCTAAAGTGGCGCTGCATGCTTTGATGGAAATTGTGAGCAACATCCTCTGTATGTCTAATACGGGCAAAATGAACTGATTGCAAGTAGCCATCTGATGTAACGCCGCTAGCGGCTCTCCCCTTTCCTAAAAGAAATAAACGCCTAACTTCTGAACTTCTGTCCGAAATTTTTTTATTATATTTTATTTTTATCTGTAATCTGTAATATTATGTTTATATTTTTATCTGTATTCACGTAACCAATAAGAGAGTCTAGAATATTGTCTATCTGGAAAGGCTACATATACGTCAATTATTGAGTGATCTTTTTTCAGTTGCGTTCTTCATCTTTTACAGCATTAACATTACTTCAACGAAGACTCACTACTTCTCTTCTCTACTTTATTGCTTTACTTTTACCCATCTTTTTTCCCACACCCTCCTGACTAGCTAGACACATCACTCCGTTAAAGACTGGATTATATGTTTTCTTCATTTTGTCGATATGGCCTTAGGCACTTGATACCTACCATCCAAGCAGTTGTGTTTGAGCCATCAATTCCTTTCCACATGACAAAATGTATGATTTCCAGAACAACCTCGGCCAGCTCCTCTGGCATCTGGTCGATCTTAAACTCGTTATCACCACCTGCCTGCACCATAATCAACCGAAGAAACGGCTCGTACCAAGCCCGGTGAAAAACGCATTTCTTCGTGCTCGTTGGATGGCATTTCATAGAATTTCTGATCTACATTAAAAGCAAGCAAGCACAACGTTTATAATCTTTGAAATTGTATTTCTATACCCTCCCAATCCATCGCCACGATTCACCATCCACATCATATCTTGCCTAATCCATAGCCCTCCCGTATCGTTCTTGGTGCTACCCAATCATTTTAGGCCACATCTGGCCACTCTAGATCACAGTCTATTGTTTTATTAAGATGAGTTAAGTTCAATCAATCGTGAGCAGTTGTAGATACTTGGGGAAGGGGCGATTAGGCAGTCGTCCCAATACTTTTCTAGGACAATAGTAATTTTATGGGGTGGTTGCCAAAGGTTTCCTGTGCTCTCGTTGCCCCCTCCCTCTGTTTATAAATAGACCAAAATCTCAAATATTGTGATAAACCATAGCACATGGTACTATATTATTTACCACTCATTCCAGAATCTTCAAAAAGCATTGCAAGGATGGTTGTTGGAATTTTTGATATATCGACCAAGCCATTTTGATGTAAACAAACCATAAATGTACATAGACAAACCAGAATTAAACCAGAATTAAGACATAACCGTGATTAAGTCATAGTTAAGAGCACGTTTCGTGACGAACTCGTGCCATCTTCAGCTAACGAATAAGAACTATTGGGGTTATGATAACCAAAAGTGGGAAAAGCTGTGTGCAAAACAAGATGCATTCAATGGATAGGAATGTAAACAGACTATATGCCTAAATAATGGAAATAAAATGAACAAGATAATATAAAATTATTGGATAAAAACGTTAACAGGCTGAAAATTGCTTAAATAAGGGAATGAAAACAAGAAAATAAACTGAACTATCTCTGGGAGAAAAAAATAGAAAAGTTATACAAAAGAATTCTGTAAATTAGGCGATGGCTTGCGATCCCTAAGTCTCAGAATACTTTCATGTATAAGCAAATCCAGTTGATCATCAGCTTTATCTATCTAGAATACAAAAATTATCAAAGGAAACACCATGACCGGTGTTGTTAATATGGTCCTTAATGGATGAAGAATTGTGCTTAGTGCTTTTCCCTTTTAAGTACCTTCCAAGTGCTGTCTACAACGAATATTAAAATGGCGTGATATTTTGGCATTCCAGAATCTACCTGGAATATCATGCAAAAACATTGAATCATATTAAGGATAGGTAACAAAACATTGATTACCTTTAGAGCAATCTCAAGTTTGATTGGAGATGACATCAATTTGACGATGGAGAGGACAGCGTTGACAATATCATAGTGAACATATATATCTACACCTTTGGCAGCAGTTTGCTCTGTAGACAAGGCCAGTTTTAAAATTGCAATGATGATACTACGAGATACCATTTGCTTTGATAACAGGGTGCAAACCGATTCGTATCCGATTCCCTCCATGAGTATTTTAGATTTTGCTGCCGTTGGCACTTTGGTTGATGATTTTAAAATGTGGAAGATGTTCAGGATATCAATTCTTGTCTTCTCCGTGTTGTCATGCACAAGCCATCTAATGCAAACATATGGCAGGTCCGATTCTACAAAAAGAAGGCAATTGAGGTGCTTCAAGCCGTTGCCAGCAATGGCATACTGAAAGACTTTTAAAGGAGGGGGTGTAGGAAAAGAAGTTTACCAACAGGAGTGAACAAGGTACCATTGAGCCATCGCCAACTTTACTGAAAAGACAAAAAAGCAGCGACAGCTTCTGCAAGAGTTGGAAGAATGAAGTCCCTGCTGCTCATACTTCGGTACACCCCTATTCAATAAATGCAAAAATTCGTGTTTCAGTAAGCATGATTCCTATTACTGTCAATGGTGTAATGGGAGATAATTTTTGAATAAAGCTAATGACATAATTTTGCTGACAACCTTCCGTAGGTACAGACTCTCAAAAGTGTTCGTTTCATTCCAAACCTTCCGACAAGGTTCCAGCCGTCAACCTTATACTTTGAATGCTCTACCACTAAGCTCATTGTGAGAGTTTGGTTGCGAGTTCGAATCCCACTCGGACCGTTCATTTTCTCGAACTTTCACTTGGCACTATAAGAGTCTCCTGAACTCTCCAAACTAATTCAGAAATGACATCTGCACTCCACTCAGAGTTTCTTGGTATCAGCTTGAAATCAACGTGTCATAATTTGTGAAAGTAGTCTATATTTTAATGTTGCATTTGTAACGAACTGAGCTCTTACCAGACAGCATTTGAAACAGCTTTGCTTGGTTACCTCCAGGTGTTTCGATCATATGCTTGATAATTTCAATGGCCTCGGATAACAGTTCCAAATCCGTCAACGCTGATAGGTAACTTACTATTGCAGAGATATTGACCTCGGAGCAGTGTGATTTCAGGTAAAACGAGGCTGTGCCTGATAAAAGAAGTTCAAAGACTTTACTAGGGTAAACTCATTATATGCACTCTCTGTATGCAAAACGAGACAGTGATATCAGGACTCAAGCATGCAAAACGAGGCAGAATGATATCTGGATCTACCAGGTACATTTTGGCCGCTATAGCGAAGATTCTTGCAGGGTGGATAGCCTGGTGAAGGTATGGGGGTATAGGGGGGCATAGGGATAATCATAAGAATCACTTATTTATGATCAAAATGGTGCTGAATCATTGTGATGCATACTGACTTATTTGAGGCAATTTTCCTAACGTTCATTTCGTTTGTTTCTTCGTTTGTTTTGTTTTCATCCGTTATGTTGAGTTAGCCTCATTTAGGAACCTTGGGGCTGATAGGAATAATGGGAGCGATAGAAACACGTTTTTAGGAGAGATCATATACTGTTATACATTGGTAGTCAACAGTTTACATAAGGTTTTATTAACTATCATGAACAATGCTCATGTGAAATGAGGAGCAACGAAACGCCCATTAACCAGCAATGTGCATAATAATGCTGACATTTAAACCACCCAACTTACCTAGCAATTCCATCCGTACACACTTACTCTCACTCTTGTTCAATTCAACACTATTTTCTCGCACTTCCGTCCTAGTTTTACCATTGTAATGTGTATTTATAACTTGAACAATAAATCCAACACCAAAACTTTCCTTGAAGTATTTCGGGTCGTTCTTTACATACGTTGAAAGAAGCTGTACGTGAGCTATGCGCACTGCTATGTCCGAAACTGTCCATATTCTGAAATCAAACATAATGTGTTGGTAAACGGATTTCAAAAGATCGTCCTTGCTCTGCATGCTCTCGACCAAGGCCTGAAGCGACATCAGCAATCCGACATTAATCAACCTCGGGTCACATTTTTGTAGAATAAGTCCCATTATCTTCACGTCTTCTGAATGAAGGAAGAATTCCTGGGCGCTTGTATGTTTTGTCAGCATGTTCCTTAACAGCAATATGAAGTAAGCCGCACCATTCAAATTGTTGTGGTCCTCATCCGTTCCCCATTCTAAAAACGTCATATTCCGAGTTCGGACAGTAGATGTATCAACTAGTACCCAATCTTCTATGGAAAACTCCCTGCTTTGTTCAATAGTTGCGTGCTGTCTGTGAACAAGATAAGAGACACACTGATACGATATTTATTGAATTGAATAGAATTAAACATGTGCACTTGGTGAACAGGAGACGGTAGATGAGCATATGTGGATAAGAGATTTGTTAATTCAGCTCTGCTATGTCAGGTTGGACCTGATTTGTCACGTATGCCCTAGAATGTTGTAGTTGTAAGAAAAGTTGGGAAGTAGAGGATCGACTATGGTGTAGAAGTTTGTTTAAGAATTGAAAATGCTACAGACCATTATGAATGCACTGACAAAGTGAGTGACTCTTGTTTCGTAAAGAAATTGCAATACAACACAAGTTCATTCTAAATTGTGGGAGTGATTTCTTGCTATTTATCTTTCCATGGTACTATTAGTGTACAAATCATCATGATACGTCACAAACATACACGTTATTTGATTGGACACCTGTCTCAAGGCCTAGCAGTAAAAGCCTCTTAATTTTTGGTCACATTTTAGTCCTAAAAGCTTCCTAAAAGTTTCTTAAGTCAATAAAACAAATTGCAGTAACAACGAAAGCTAAACAGATCTCTTGTAATACCCATAAGGCTTAGCACATAAAATATACTGTAATGGAAATTTGTTAAGCCCGTGGAGGAAAGAAGGGGTTTCCGAAACTGTACGAGATGGCACATAAAGTTTTAGTTTTAAAGTTTCTTACCTCTTTCCTTGTAGTTCTTAAAGATTCTTATATTTTAGAGTGCCTAGTACTAGGTTTCTTATAACCTGGTTTCTTATAAAAAACCGTGTAACTCGAAAGGCTGATACTATACTAGATAAGATTTCAAGTGCTTTAAGAACAATATTTTGTCATTCTTAACTTACGGTGACTCGATTACGAGAAAACTTCCAGCAGCCTTCACTTTTGTCTCACCTCCTACTGGCTTTTTCACTATAACGTTCTCAACTTTTGTGTCTTGTATACTATCACCCAGCTCACCATTGTCGGTTCTTAGTGACTGTTCACTATGATATTTCTGGGGTTTCTGTTCAAATATTTCACTGGCTATTTCTCCGTCAAGAGCTTCATTCAAACCCATGTCTTCTTCGCTAGCTGTATGACCGATATGATTAAAAGTTGTAGGCTCGTCATTGTCAGTTTTGGCATTGTCAGTACTGCTGACCACGGAAAGATCCCTTGTCGATACAGTTCCACAGTCTCTCACTGGTGGCAAACAGATATCCCTATGGAGCTTTTCTGGAGATGATTCAATGAATTTCACTTGCTCCAGCAAAGGCAATAAGACTTGAAGCCCGCCAATGTACCGGATTGAACTCTGCATGAAATGTATAGCTTGGTATGAGAGTCTAGATTAGATGACGCCAGTTACGTAACTAACTTATTGATATGAGTAGACTTTTCATGAACTAGTATCCCCCAGTTCACAGGATACTTACTGCTTCAATTCTCCCCTATTGATATTGAAGTTATTGAAGTGAATATATACGAAGTAATGTTAACTTCTAACGTAAACAACGTGGTTTGCAACCATGAAACGGAATTAAATGGTGTGCACTCACTCTCTAAAGCACGCTCACATTCTCTAAAGCAAATCTGTTTGTGATCTATAGAAACTGGCTTTTGCTACAGAATGGGCTACGTCATGAATGGCGTTGTGTAATATTCCGGTATGCTTGAATGCAAGTGCCCAGGTGGTCCACCTCAAAAAGGGGGTATGGTTCAAGATGAATATAGGAGTCAGAGAAAGCTCCGCTACCATCTCCCTTGAGGGAAAGCATCCGATTACTGCCAACCCCCATTTTCATGTATTTTCTAGAGGGAGATCGTTGAAAATGCCCCCAAACAGAATATTCCCAAGGGCCCCAGGTCGCTCCGTTACACCACTTTATGACGCTAGGACATTTAATAACTGGAAGACTAGCCTGTTGGATGAAAGCTGAAACAGAACCACAGATTTGCCATTGGCATAATCACAGTTTTTACAAGCTATGCTGTTGGTTTGACTATGTTGTTGCTGCTGCTGGTGGATAGTATCCAGTAGTTTTACCGAGACCAACAGCGTAGCGTATAAATATTGGAGTACAACGAGCAGCTATTTGCTTTTTGAGAATGCAAGGCACTTTGGAGACATAGTCTTTTAGATTAATAAACGTTCTACATTCCCAGCTGATCGTCCAAAAGACAGAAAATATTATTCAAGCGGAACACAATTAGAGCCGAAACTAAGCCAATGAATTTGTGCAGATTTGTTCCGGATCAAACTTCCCTTCTCTGTACACAAAAAATCTTGAGTCAGAACTATTCTGAGATGTTCTGCTTGAAAGAAATGCGAGTATTCCAATAATCAGAAAGTGTCCATACCTTGATGTCCCATGCGTGACATATCCTGGCTGTGAGACTAAGAACGATAACAAGCGATTGCTGTTATAACATGCATGGAAGTAGAAATGAGAAGAATTCTTATATTAAATCTTGCTCACATGAGTTTTGTTGGAAAATTCCAATATAGAAGAATATAACAATCGACCATTTATTTGCGTGGCTACTTGTGCAGAATCGAGCAGGAAAATATTGCGAGAAGTCTGCCTGAAGACATCAGACAGGCTGGAGGTGTATCTGGCTTCTAAATGAGGCAAGAAAGTCTCAAGGAACCATGGACGTTTTCTTTTATACTGTGGATTTGACATAACAAAAAACCTTGAGATGATCATTCCCTAAACAAGTGCACCTCTCACCAGCAGCAATCAAAGCACTGTTCCTGATCTGCCGTATTAATGTAACAGATTTGTCTTAAAATTTAGGCAGAATTGGCTCAGAGTTTTTGTAGAACTATCACATAATTGTTGGCGAAAATTTTCGAAGAATTGTAGCAGAAATGTGGCAGAAGAGTTGCAGAGGTAGGCCTAAACATACTTACTTCTGTGAATAGTTGCTTTTAAATGCAACATTTCGGCTAAGATCCACGCAGGTATTATCATATGCAACCTGCAAATAGGATAAAAATAGAGAGGAAATTTCTTTAAAATGCTTAATCAATAAGACTGTTCTTAATTTTTCCAAAATAAAGGAACATATCCAAATATACCCGGCTAAGCAATACTATGCAAGGTGTCATATCGACTTACGGCTTATTGATTCAACAACATGTTTATCTATTTATCACATTGAAACTAATAGCAAGTAGTTGAATGTGTAGAGCAAACTCATTCATCGTGTAGAAAATCGATGCTTCGAATCACACTTTGAAACAATCACAAACGAATGCGCACGTACTTGGCGGCAATGTTTCGGAGACAAAGGTGACAAGCGAAGGAACTGGCCACTCTACCTCATGGAGAGCTGATGGGTTTGGGAAGTCTCCACTATAACAGGCACCCCCGTTTGTGTATCATATTGAAACTAAGAGCAGCTGGCTGCATGGGTAGAGCGGGTGCATTTGTCGAGTGGAAGTTCGAGGAACCCCTTGAACTAATGGCAGATACAAGGAATGCCACGGAGATACAGACTGAAAGCAAATGAACTGACCACTCTACCTCAAGCAGCCGATGGGTCTGGAAAGTCTCTTCTTTAAACCCACCGCGCAGATCACTTATTTTGCTGGAACTTTTGATTAAAATCGCGCTCATATCCGTTTAGTAGCCAGCTCATCACTTTGGCAGATAGAATCAAAGGACAACAGCTCTCATACCTTGGCATCAAAATGTAGAACTAATTGTTTTGAAATTTTCATGAAATTTTCCTTGAACGTCGGCCGTATCAGAAAAACCAGTGAAGTTCCGGTTGTTTGGACCTTGAAGTAAAGGTATACTGAGGTTAGACTAAACTAATGAGTTACTAGCCTAGCGGGGAATATACACATAAGTCTAGCTGGATCATATCATCAAGATGCTCAGCTCCCCTTTTCTATCTTTTTTGCAAAACTGTACGCTCGAATCAATGAAAGTATATAGTGGTACGAATTCTACTTACTAGTCATCTGAAGATTTGATCAGGAAAACTAAGCAGCTCAGGATCTTTCTAAGCTGGCAGCAAAAATGTGAGAAATGAGATGATCTAACGGACTTACCTGCCGAAAACAGCTTCCACAAAGTGGATTGGCTCAAAGAATCGTTGAATAACTGCAATGAGCTAATTTGACCCATAAGCATGGAAACTTCTCCCCAAACGTCTTTCTGCTGTCCAGCATCAATACAGTCGGGGAAATCTGCACTTTCTGACACTTTTGTGGGAGCCGGAGGGGGTTGCACGTTGTAATATAAATTTGGGTTAGAGCGGGTACGATAACCGATGGTATTGTGCAAGAGATCCTAAAATAAGATATTGGCTGATTGTACAGTTTTCACCATGTATCTTTGTTAAAAAGCATGATTTTTACCTACAGTAATTTCCTAACATGGAATGATTTAAATCGAGTATGTCCGTGTACCTCTGCATGTTTCTGTCTGCTGTATTTGCCTTTACGACAGCATCTCTCTGTCTACAGAAGTTTACAACATCTAAGGCGAGGCTAAGATCGAGGACAACAGTGGCATCCATTCCTTTCGTAGGATGGCCTACAACTCTTAAATTCCTAGAAAAAATATGCACCTGCAAAGCGACGCAATTTTTTTCCTTAAAAGAACTGAATCCGGCGCTTTGGAAGTAGACAAGTAAGAAGCCATGTTGATATCCAACTCCGCCGAAGTGAAAATTGCACTTACATCTGTAGCCGGGTACTTTATTGTGGACCGATGGAAAAGCTCTGCGTCAAAGTAGACCGTAACAAAGCTTCTGCCAAGAGATCCTTTAGTGTGTACTATGGCCAGTGAATGCTGAAAAGGAAAGAATTCGTTTGACTGAGAAGATTAAGGAACAAACCTTGATGCTTACTACCAGATATAAGGAAGTTGGACGATAGACAAGAGGGACAATAGACTACAAGATAGAATAAACAATATGAACTATATAGGCCTAGTAAACAATAGAACATCAGAGAACTGACGTAAAGACAAAAAGCATAGAAAATGACGGACAAATAAAAGCAGGGCATTAGAATTTGAAAATAATTTTGAGGCTAAAGAATGTACCCATTCTTGGTCGCTGAAGGGTAATTCTGTAACAGTGGCGGTAAAGTACTCCTTTTTGGTACAAACACCTATGACAAGGTATCCTTTTTCTGTAAAAAATGCTTCGAACCCTTCGTCAGTTGAATTCAGAAAACTGCAATGGAAAAGAAGACCTGGTTTAAATACACAGAACATTCAGGAAGGTTTAGGTACTTGGAAAGGTTTAGAACTGGCATCTTTTTCAAGGAGTCATCCACATAGTACGTGCGCACAACGGGGGAAATGGTTTCAGCGAAAAACGTATGTTTGCATATAAGGGGGGAAGGGGGTCCAAGCAATATGCACGTTCGCAATACCACCAATGCAGAAAACCACACTAACAATAGTATACCTTCGTTCGCGTACAGTGAACCATTGCCAGCATGCTAAAGTCAAGAATGCTTCTGAATTTGAAATTTTGGAGCGTGGATTTTCATTTGTCACAATGTCTCGGGTTGAGCCCTTGTACCTTTTTTATAATCTGATTGGATAGCAGAAGCAGGCAGAAAGGAGGGAGGGTAAATTGAAAAGAGGAATTTGTCCACAATGTTGCAACTACTGGCACACTGAAGCTGCAATGCTACACCACAAGAAGTGCCTCCACCCAAATACTGTGGACAAACATAGCAGTAATTTATGTAAAATCAGCAATGCGGAAGAAACCAGTGACAATGAAATGCATTCAGAGGTTACCGTGACAGAGGATCGTATGAAATTTTTTTAGAATTTTTCAGATATTCTTGAAGGGCCATTGACGGACACTATTTAAACAACTTGCTGCTCAAAATACTGACAGCAATATTCTTCTTAATTGATTTGTTTTGCTTCTTGCTTGAACCACGTTGAACGATATCGGTAGCAAACGGGGGGAGGGGGGTTGTTGCGAGGTACATACGCAGATGGGAGTTTCAAATAAGCGTACAGAGGGAAAGAAAGTCGAAGTTTTTAAAATTTTTACGTACGTACTATGTGGATGCCCCCCAAACAAATAAAAACTCCTACCTGTATAGCATGTGTCTAACTTTCGAGTTTGGCTTTCGATGTTGAGTTGGAGTTGGAAGAGTGAAATCAAGGCAGAGCCATGCATGAAATGTTATCCCTTTTCCATTCCATTTATGAATAGATGGGGCAGTAAGGACCTTATAAGAGAGAAGTTAGAAAAATCTGAAGTTTACGAAATAGACACCCATAACAGGATGCAAATCTTCTGGCTACATTTAATCGTCCATGTAGCTTTTCGGAATATGCCTCTGGCAAAATAGACCGCCTTTCACGAATTGGCACAGAGTCAAGGTAAAGCAATATGCAAAGACTAGCAAGTGGTCGAGTGGTTAGAGAGCTCGTCTGCAGTGCGAAAGATTGATGATTCGAGGGGTATCTCGAGTCATGGGTTGAACGCTTGCTAACTGTCCACCAGGCAGTAAATGAGCACCTGGTGACACCACTGTGGACATAAAAGCAACAAGGAGAGCAATTGGCCTCCATATCTAAAGGTGCTGATGGCCAATGATTAATGGCCTCTTCAACGGGCATTTCTTAACGTACAGAATCGAATAGAGGAGAAACGTTTTCGTACTGGTCCTCGTGAAACGCCCAGAACACGTCTAATCTAACCAAATCTATAGAGGATAGGTGCTTTTGCCGGTATTATGTACGACTGGTTAGTAAGTTAGTTCGAGATTAGAATTTAAACTGAGTGACTGGGTTCCTACTAGAATTTCAATGACGAGGCTGCGTTGGTTTTGGGGGTCTGATGCCCTAGCAAAAGCAAAAACCAGGAATATTCATCTTATTCTACCAGTAAGATAGTTTATATACTAAAAATAAACAAAATCCTTTTTATTATTGAAATTACAGTTACTTACAAATATATCTGTTGGATCATAGAAATCGAGGAAATAACTCGGTTGCTTTCGATCAACTTGTGATGCCATTCGTTCAAGTGCTTGCAAAAGACGGTCATTGTAAGATATCTATTTGAATAAAGAACAAGATTATCACAAAAAATTAAAACTTTTACTCAAACGAATTATATTAAGAAAAGGGAAATCATTTTATGAAAAAAGGAAAGATCAAACAACATCAAAATTTGAAGGATACCATGAGATTGTAAGCAAACTCGATGAAGAGAGGGTTTATGACTATGTAGGTAATCCAGTATTGATGTATGGCTGTGAAGCATGGACTATCAGCAAGGAAATAGAAAATAGATTAAAGGTGACTGAGATGTGGTTCCTTCGCAGAATGCTTAGAATCTCGTATGTGGACAAGATTAGAAATGAAGAAGTACTTGAAAGGGCAGGGACAACGAGGTCATTAGTTAAAAAAACAAGGAAGAGACAAGCAGTGTTCTTTGGACACGTGATGAGAAGAAAAGAATTGGAACATTTAGTGACGACAAGAAAAATGGATGGAAAAAGAAGCAGGGGCAGACAGAGAGAGAAGATACTTGACAGTATGACGGTATGATTGCAAAAAGACAAGCCAACACAAACGATTTCGTGCACTTGGAACCGTGAAAGATGGAGATCCATGGCAGCCAACGCTATGAAGCATGGCACAGAATGATGATGATGAGGTAATCCAGTTCATGTTGTTATTACTAGTAGTTTTCTCTTGTTAGTGCATTTGAAAGGTGTTTATACATGAATGCATCTGACTTTCATTTATACTACAATAGTGAAGTTCTTACTTGGCTTGTTTCATCTTTCCTTTTGAAGAGGCCAATCAACTGTTTCAGTTGATGAGGTTTTATAGACAGGCTGCCAAGGATCTCGAGCAAACTGATCAAGCAACCTGCAAACATTAACCGAGAGATGTATTTTACAAAGAATTTTGCCAATCTAGATTCGCAAATCTCTATGCTTACGGTCATTTTGTGTTCTTTTTGACGTAAAATGTTTGAATTTTAGTCCTCCAAGGTGGAAACTAGGTGACCAAGCGTCCTTTCCTGTTTTGGACAAGACAGCAGAATGCAATTTACGTACTGTTTGTGCTGTTTCTAATCTGTTACTGTTGCTGTTGCTGTTGTTGTTGTTGTTGTTGTTGTTGTTGTTGTTGTTGTTTACTTTATTTTGAGTAGGCTGTTATATCTAGCGTTTTCCAGCTAATTTAGGCCTACTGTGCATGCCGCATCCAGGCATGGGACCCCTAGTTTAACGTCCCTTCCGAAGGACGGCGGAGTGAGTTGCATTGGTCGTTTATCTGGATAGTCGCCCATCCAGTTGCTGACCAAGCAAAGCCAAGCTTAACTTCAGCTAGCTAACGGAAGCCAACTGAACCGCTTAGCCACTCACCCCGCATGAATATTCATATTATTGATATTATAAATATTCATAATGCCAATTAATGCCATAAAGACATTTCAATGGATAGAGTATTAATAGGTGGCAAGGAATGTTTACTCACTTAGAATATGAATAGGCAGTTGACCAGCATTATCTAACAGTTTGATTATGCTACTTATGACATCATACTGACATGCCATTATCCTGTTGTGAGCAACTGTTACACACATCATTCTCAGTGTTTCACAAACATACCTGTGAGGGAAGATATGCTATTCAAATTAACGATATTAAACGATATTCTGTCTGTCTGACACAGCTTGCCTTGAAGCTGATGGGAAAACTGATTACCAACCTAAAATGCTGTAGGAAAAGTGTAAGAAAAGTGATAGGGATCGAAAAAAGCCATCATTTTTTGGAATCGGATTATCATATTACTTGATACGAACATAAATCTTCACACAACTTCACTTCGTAGAATGTAATTACGAACCTGGGCGATGGCAGGCACCAAAGACTGGGAAGCTTTAGGAGGGCATGGTCTTTTACAGACGCAACAAGTCGTCTTTTACAGTCAAAGAGTAAATGAAGTACACAACGAAAGGACACAACAAAATAAATAATCTTGCTAAAAATTTCCTGCCCTGGATAGAACTTTAGGGGAGGCATGAACTGGCACTGCCACTGATTACGTATCAAAGAGGACGTAAAGATACCTTTGAAACTCTGCTGAGAGATTTGGAAGAAGTTGTATCAAGACATTTGCAATTTCGCCATTAGCAATCACGTTACAACGGCCATCTGGTATCCAATTTCCATTCACAAGCTAAAATAGTGATATTTGTGTCAACCAGAGACTGATAACAATAAACATGTGCAACACGCATAATTATACCTTATAGTCGCATTTTCCAAACTTTGGGAAATCCCATCATAGAAGGGGAAAATTTTGCTTCTAAGGAAGAAGTAGCAAGCTGCCATAATCGGTAGCAGTTTGCTTAGGCTTTCCTCTATATCCAAGGTACTAGTAAAATAGGTGATATAATGGCTGATATATGATATTCAAATCAAGGCTACTTTTGGATTGTAGCTATTGTCTAATGATGTCAGCTAGTGTCCGATTAGAGATAAATTCAGTTTGCTTTGTTGATAGGGGGAGTCTTTTATTGAGCTTCATAAAGGGGGAATAGCAAAACAATTTGCAAACAGAGACTTACAGGCTCTAACGTGCAGTTCATATAGTACAAAAATTAGCAAGATGTATTCAAAATTTGATGTCTATAATAGTATATCAAGTAGATTTTCTCACCAGTTTGAAAAGAGATTCAACAACTTCATAAGAAATGGTATTCAGCCTTCTCAAAAACATAGCCAAACTGTCACCATGGAATGTTTTGATGAAATGTGCCTACAACATTGAATATTATAAAAAAAATTTCAAATAAATAACTGCAAAACATGTGATTGAAACAGATTTTAGCACATATCAAAAATTGTAAATTGAAAGTGACCTCTATAATTCTCTCTCTCTCTCCCTATTCAGAAATACCAAAAAACCAACTCTGATCTTCCATACCACAGATCCAGTGTGTTCTCTGATATTTGTCTGTTTGCTTTGTGGGTCTACTAGCACAAAAGCTATAAAAGCTGTTATAGTTTTAGAGGACCCTCATGACGTGCAAAGTCAGGGGTCGTGAGTTCGAATCCTGCTCGGGTCAGTTATTCTCTCACACTTTCACTTTTCATTATTATTAGTATTATACAATAATATAAATGACCAATTACCTTATACGTTTTTCCTTCTTTTATTAAGTGCATCATCAAGTCAATACAAACTCTAGCCCTCTGATTTGCTGCATCATCATCTGTTTCCTAGATGAAGTATACTTCAAATCTGAAATACTGTATGCTTTTCTTAATCAGTAGGACTGATGAAGATGCAGATTTTCTTATCATTTCGACCGTCATGTCATTAGTAGCAGAAAGATCTGAGTAATCTGGATGAAGCTCTGACTCCAAACAACATAGAAAAACCACAAGTCTCTCTTCTCCTTTTTTTCTTGCAACAGTCAGTTTAATTATCAAATTTCCGTGAAAAGTGAATGTTCTATAAGAGGATATGATTTATTCAATGATTAGTACTAAAAATAAAAACTTTGATGGACATTGTTAATAAAAACCATTGTTACCTTTTGATCAAGAAATTCTTTAATGGCTGTAAAGACATCGGTCTTCTCCGAAAGCAGCTTCCCCTAGAGCACAATATCCGTAAATTGGTCTATCATCTATTATCATTAAAGCTCATGTTGACTATAGATGTAGGAATCCTAAATATCATCATTCATATTTAGGTTATGCAGTGTCAAATATTATGCAACAAAGTATTTGGAAGAAAATATAATTGATTCTAAAGACCTGATCAAACGCATCCAATATTTCATCCAACATCCTTATAGCAATTGTTGGCTGAGATGTTGGACACGTTTAGCTACCTTTGTTGGATCATCAAATATTTGAGGAGAGATTTTGGATGAGGTTTGATCGAGATCAAAAACAAATGTTACTTTGAAATGTTGGATGCGCTTGACCACTTCATGCAACATTTCATCCAATATTACGTTTTTGGGCATGCATAGAAAGCTCTTAAGAGCTTCTTAGACATGTCGCTCCGCAGGTATTATCAAATGATGGATGGTGAAATTTTGGATGAAGCGTTTGATGCATTTGACCACCCCTCAATATATTTGATGAATTGTTAAGTAATTTGTGACCAAATGTTGGATGAAGTATTGGATGCGTGGACCAAGGCTTAAAGAGAAATATGCAAAACAGCACATTAAAGAAATACCTACAGCCATCAAAGAAGTCCAATTATCATGTTTTTGTTGTAGTTTGCTGCTGCAGATAAGCTCAATCAGCATCTCTTAAAGACACAAGTTGGGGAATTTGATCTTCATAAATAAAGTAGAAATAGTAGCATATCTGCTAAAATATTAAGCTGAATCAAAAAGGTATGAGCATGAATACCTTTGACATGTTGCATGAAAAATGAGATATTAAATGAGGTATGGACCAAAGATATTAATTCACACAAAAGTCAGTTGCAAATACTTACCACATATTCTGACCTTCTTCATTACATGTCCAACTGCAACCCTAAATTTAAAAATCAAGCAAATGGTAATATCCTCCAATATGTAATGCAATTGAAATGCAATAAAAAAGTCCCAGCAACATGGGGATCAGCAGGTTTATGATTGTTCTTAACCCAACGGAACAGACAAACTATCGTATTACCCTACACACAGGACTGCGTAACTAATGTATCTATATTTGAATATATATATATATATATATATATATATATATATATATATATATATATATATATATATATATATATATATATATATATATATATATATATATATATATATATATATATATATATATATATATATATATATATATATATATTTATATTTATATTTATATTTATATGGATTGTTATAATTGACATAATTGACAGTGGTAAGGACCACGCGTGGTAAGAACCAGACGAAGGTATATCTATTTCTGTCATGGCCATCTGAGATTATTGTATTTCATATTGTAATTTGTAGCATTGCTGTAAAATGGGCACTTTTTCACTTAACAATCGACGAAAACCATATATGCATCAAATAACATGTGCATCGAAGAACTATCTGTTACTACAAAATATTTGCAAAATATTAGAACGAGTTGATGCAAGTGACCAGCTGATTTTGTAAAGTAAATTAATACCTTTGTTCTATCATATTTACTATTCTTGGCAGAATTTTTGTGTGATCTGTCAATGCCTAAAAATCAGGAACAAGATGATTAGAATAAATTCAGTTATTAGAATGAGTTTATTTCTATATGTATATCCATAATTTGGTGTCTTATTTAGCTTGTTAATGATGCTAGGATAATTAATGCCACAACGATTACAAGAGTCATAGTCACAGAAAGACGCTTTTATCCGTTGTATATTTATTGACAAAACCG
Source organism: Mastigias papua (assembly GCA_964019165.1). Lineage (NCBI taxonomy): Eukaryota > Metazoa > Cnidaria > Scyphozoa > Rhizostomeae > Mastigiidae > Mastigias > Mastigias papua. Next base: position 13,932,929 of record OZ025277.1, read on the forward strand.
ATGACGTATTACCAGTGTAGACAATCCATAATACTAAGTTTATACAATCCATAATTAAGACAAGTCCATGATAAGAGAAACCAATGCAGGAATTGATAGCCAAGATGTTAAGGTAGGCCTAGATGAACGCTTCAAGACAATGATGATGATGATGCTGATGATGAGACTGATGATGGATTTATCTGCCCACCCATGGTTGGAGACCTCCTCGTGGTGGTGGGCGGGCACAAAGAGACACTGCCCTTAAGTTGATAGTGAGCGATTTTGCAAGGATTCAGAACTGGGGCAGTTAATGATAATGATGGCTTGTGGCAAACTGTCCAACCAGCAACAGGCGGTGAGCAACAGGCTCAGTGGATCAGACAGCAGTTCTGCCAAGTAACTGTTGGGGTAACAGAGTGGATTGAGTGTAGCCGACTCAATCATCTCTTTTAAACAATGATAACCGGTCCACTGACCCCAGGTTAGTCTCAGGCCCCGTGAGGGGCGTAACGAGCAGAAGAAGAAGAAGGTGGACTTATCTAAATTATGGATTGTCTACACTGGTAATACGTCATCGGTTCTGTCAATTAAGATACAACGGATAAAAGCGTCCTTCTGTGATTATAACTCTTGTAATCGTCGTGGCATTGGTTATAAAGTCTATTTTTAAGCTGCGTTTTCCATCTCATATCTCGATGCTAGGGTGATGTTGAAATTTTGCTCAATAAATTTATTAACTACTTCCCATTATTATCAGTTGTCTTTGCCTATAAAACACAATTATTTCATGAATTGTCCTGTAAGTATGATTCACAAAAAATTATCCTGGTAAGAAATGCAGTATTCTAGAATCTAATACTGAACTAGCCTACAGGCACATTCTATATTTATGTAGATTGAAATTAACAAATTGCTTCAAGGAAAACTTACCAAGCACCAACATATCACAAATTCAACCAAAATAGAATACAGTATGCAAATATTAGATATTGTACTCTGTAACACTGCAGCTTCCTATAATTTTGTGTCTCTTTGAATTATCGACGGTATTGAATTCTTATAGACACTAATATGATAGCTTGGTTTACATCAGCTTTTACTTATAATAACAAAAAATATTTCTAAGAAACTCATTGCATACCAAATTTTGAAACAGTTTTGAGCAGCATCTTAATGCAACAGCAAAGGCTATATCAGTCTCTTCCATGTCATGATGTAGAAATGCCTCCTCAAGAACATGAATTATGCAATATAAAACACCGTCCGAATACTTGCAGGCATCACTCTACAAGGGCAGCAAGAAAGCAAGGATATTTCAGTAAGGCACCGTCATTGAAATATTTTAATTCTATGTGAATCCTAAGCACAATGCATTATTTTGTTCTTGTGTCTTTAAGTTTCAATCCTTAGTTGTTATACTCAAAGTAGTTAATGAGCATTGAATGAGAAAAAATCTACTTTTCTTACCTCATAGTCTAATAGTAGCTTCAATGAATCTGATGTTGCCCTAAAATTAAAAATATAAATACTTGTGAAGCCATAAGGATCAATGTTTCTTTATCTTTGTTCCCACACATTCTTTTTTATAAGAACGAGGTAATTTTTGCTTGTGCATGATGCTCTTAATGTTTTGAGAATGTTAGACTCATAGGTTCGTAAAATTGTTCAAACTATTAGAGATGCTATATGCAGCTTCTAGGGCATTCGGACGGACTACTTTTGAAAATGAAGCAATGGATACTGACGTGTATTGCCTGATCAGAATGTGTTTGCAAAAAGAATGCTAGTGGCCGAGTGCTTGAGAAAGTTGTCATTTGAGCCTGTGCATGCTTTAGCAGTGTTCTTGTCGTCAGTTTTCGCCTAACGAGTTTCGGTAGTCATATAAAGTGTGGTTTATATATAATGTCAACAAGACCTAAGGCAAGACGACGTACCTGCTTAAGACACATACAACTCTCTTAACTATCAGTACAAAAACTATCTACTTCAAACATTTCACTTGATCAATTGCAGAAATACACTTACAGGAGGTTGGTATCGTTACTTCCCATCATAAACAGATCGCTTTGAGAATTAAGAATATCCTGCTTCCTTCTGCACAGTTGCTGTACGAGTCTTTATTGTCTCTCTATGACATGCTCGTTTCTATGTTTTCCCATTCCTCTCAGATCGGAATTTTTATTTACACGTCCATTACAAAAGTAATGAACAGGGTGACCAAAAGTGGCGTCCATTGTGGCCACTTTTTCACAGGCTGACCAGAGCCGCAATGATCCCTGTGGCTAATGTTTCGACGTGAAAGTATTTGTTGAATTGGATACATTATATTTTAAGTATAAACAGTCTGTACTTTTTCCTTTCTTTTGCTTTTCAAACTGCTCATATAGATGTGTACTTACATCAAAAAATGTCAGATAAAGAGAAAATTGCTATCAAAATATTTAGGAATAAGGAGTGTTTACCGTAATGAAATTGTTTGAAAATGACATTGAAAGTGAATTTACAATTGTGGAAATTGCTTGATTTCAGTGTAGCAGTTTATCATGAATTTACAAGAACTTCAGAAAATTTACAAGAACTGGTTTTATCCTGTCCACACCTAGAGGTGGTCACTTGAAAACATTAATCAAAACAAGGGAAAGTTTTGTGTGCAGAGTTACAAGGAGGCTTGGGTTTGTAAAATTGAAAACATTATTAAAAGAACGATCAGCCTCGTTTCCTGCAAAAAATTCATCGACTACCTTAGATAGGCCTATCTCTTAAAATCATTTCATGAAATACTACACGATACAAAGAAATTGCTTGTTTCGTTAACTTGTACCTTGTTACCACCTGCAGTGGTTTTGTGTATTTGGTTACCTGAAGATAGGCCAGAGGAAAGAGACTTCTTTTCCAGACGGGTGATATTTGTGGCTGAAAAGGGTTGGCAAAATGCTGGTTATTTGACGTAGGACAGAAGCCAATAACACAATATTTTTAGTTCAGTTTTTCGGTAACTTCAGTGTCTTTGAAGTTTCGGAAGTATACAGGCCTACTGGTTTCGTTCACTACTGTAGATAGAATTACTGCCGTCAAAACGTAATGCATTAAATGACCTTTGATTCTTGAAAGTAAACTCTTTCAGAGGCTATCAGCCATCATCAAATCAGCCAAAAGTAGAGAAGACCAGCTATCTTTAATTATGACAATATATCTCCATAGGAAACTAGAAGGACGAGATATACGTAAAATTGATGCCATTGCTGTGTTCCTCTGTTTCTTTGACCAGAAAGCAGTCTCTACCTAAACGGTTGAACAAAGTCGAGAGACCGCTCGGGTATGCAAGCAAAAAGAGTATTGTACTGGTTCACTAGCAATAGAGGATGAGACTGGTGATCTTTTATTCCAGAAATAGATAAGTACATCTCAGGTTTTTATCATAAAACTTTATTGGTTGAGTCCCCATAGTATCAAACAAATCTCAAACACAAATGGTTATCGCACTAAAAGTGATAAATCATAGCTTTATAGCAGCACGGAACTACTGAATGATTTCTCCTTTGAAATGCTGTTATTTCAGTAATAAGCAATTTTACTAAAGTCGGATAGGGTGAATTTCAAGTTGCACCTCAATTCATGCCAACATCTTGGCAGCCTGTGCAATAATTTTATAAGGGAAGTGCAGTATCATGTTCACCCATCAACCATGCATCGTATAGCCTACTTGCGATGAGTTTATATCTATCTAGAATGCGAGAGGGTTGGGATTGTGCAAATCCCAATCTGGGGGAAGTAATCCCTGGGTACCGAAAGTTCAGGTAGTCACCCACTGCTCGTTGTTAGTAAACTTTGTCCTTTGCCACTACGCCCTTCTGAGGGGATGTCCCACTGGCATATTTGTTTTCACTGATTTGTTTTCCTCATCAGCCTCGCATTAATCAAGAGATCCCTGCAAAATGGCGAATATATTTTCTCGTTTTTATCAAAGAGTATGTTTTTAAGGTAGGAGACCAGGCGAGGGTCTGCAAACACATTAAGATAAATATAGAAAGCGATTTAAAGTGCACTATTTTCGACCAAGAGGACTACTTACTAAGGGAGGCATGAATGGTGAGTATGCTTGATTCAATTGAAGGGAGTAGGCTTTGGGACCTTTCGGCAAATAGAGTGACCTTTTTCTGTTGAATGATTAATAACCTTGGTCTCATTGCAACATCCGTTGAAATCATTAAATGAAGTGTGCAAGTGACGTATGCTTTAGCAGGCTCTTAAAAGAAAATATGCCAGCGTGAGCGAAAGAATTGTCTATGCATTTTCTCTGAAATACTTTGACTCCATTCATGGTGGGGCACAACAGTTCAGGTAAAAAGAGAGTGCCAGGCATATACAGCTGCTATATAGCCAATAAAGATCACTTCATTCTTCGACAGATAGAAATAACAAATTAAACATATACAAATAACCCCAGTGCAAAAGGTAACAAACAAATAGCTCAAAATATTTTATTTATGTAACAACTGCAATCAATTTAAAAGTTTTTTCTGCTTCAGTCTAGCCAAAGATAGCCAATGTCACACTGATTATATTGATAGCCTCTAAGCACTACAGTTGTCACAATAGAAGTCTCCAGAATGGTTTGCTCTTGCTAGGATGCACTTGGGAAAGTAGTACTAGTCATAGGTATCACACTTGTTGCCCCCAATGAGGGTGACCCATTGTACCCCACTTTCATAGCATTGAAGATAGCATGGTGGAAAGCCTCAAATTCAAAGCATGATCATATGTATCTGATAGTTTTCTGAAAATACAATATTCTTCCTAGTGGTGTTGATATAAGTTGTCAAAATTTCTTATATGTCTTGAAAATGACTGCCATCTGAAATATTGACATACATCAAGTCTAGATTTCTCAATAGGATTTTCAAAGAGAAAACCTCTCTTCTTTGCAACAAAATAAAGAATGAGAAGTCTTGTTTTAGTCACTCATACAGTTTTAGGGATGGCCAAACCCATGATGTCAGCTGAATTCAGTTATCTTTAAATAGATTGGAGACAAATAACTTTAATCACAAATGACCTGTTGTGCCCTACGGACCAATTTTGCCCCACCCCCCTTATGCTATTTATTACTGATCAATTTTGGATTTTTGAATCATCTGAAGAAGTAAATACATTTATGGCTTGTATTCCCTACCTCTACTCTTTTACTAATATTAGATGGATAAATTGATTAGGAATCGATTCCGTGGTTTTTGGGTGGACAGATGCCAGTGTAGCATACTGAGGAACATGACAGAGCTACGTGCACAAGATTGTTGCTTTGGAAAGTTATCTGTACTTATAGAAGTCAGCATGTATGCTAATTCTTACCATATATGCCACCATGGAAGTGTAGTTCTGGTCCTTTAATATTGTAACTGCATGTGTGCACACCTATAAAGACATCCATGCATGTACAAGATCTCATTGAAAATTGCCGTACCTACTCCTCAGAATGCTTTGCAGAAGTGTACCTATTTATGACTTATAAGAACAATTGTTTGCAGTAGAAACTTCAATTTCCAGATTTAATGTTTACCATTTTTTGTTATATAGATGCCAGTGAACATGTCTCAAAAAATCAAAAGAAAAGACAGCGCAAAGCTGCAAAGAAACTATTGGAAAAATTGAATGAAGGTACTGACAAGAAACTGGAAGCTATTGTGGAAACTAGAGATCCATTATCAATCCTTAAAGACAAGTTGATTGAAGCAAAGAAAGCAAATGTGAGATTTCCTTTTTCCTTATATTCCTCCAAAAGTACCCTGAGAAAGTGCTATCTCAGAGCCAATGATAAGGAATATGGCAGCAACATGCACAAACTTGTTGCATTTGAAAATCACCTGCTCATAAAATGTATGTTTGTACCATGCATGCTCATTGCCACTGAATATACATGCATGCATGGACAGGTTGTTGCCCATGCTGTAACTGTCCATATACCTACTTGTCACCTAGCTGGCTACAGGTAGAAGATCTTTTTTAACACTGTCATGACCTCAATTTGGCTCTATATTATGCAATTCATATGAAAGCAATATTGAGTTTAGGGATATTGAAATCAGCAAAATTCATTTGATATTTATTAAACTGTACCATATTTTTTCCTGCTTGATTTCATTTGAGGGCAAAGTTTATCACATATGTTATGGAGAGGAACCATGCCCCAGAAACTGTGAATGATCTTTGCACAAGTAATTGTGTCCAATATGCTGCAATAGAGTACCCCTTGTCCTTTCCTGATCCACTTTGTATACATGTCAGAGTTGCAAACTGCCATTATGCAATTGATAGTAACATAGTTGCTTACATTTCCAATTTTTGCTATAACTTCTGGTATTCTTGCCACTTTGTACTATATCAAGTATCTGCATGCTGGCCATGTTTATTTTGATCTCATTAATTTCAACTCACTGTATAGTTTTACAAAGTCTGACTTAAAAGTACTTGAAGCAGTGACTGGTATGTCTTGAAGACAAGTTATTTTTTCATACTTTTTTGGATAACTGTCATGCTATTATACTTTTGATAATGTTTGTGTCTTGTGCAACCAGGCTGTTTTCTCCATTGTGATATAGACTAGCAACCCATTGCATGACCAGATGACACTGTACCCAAGCAATGATTAGGGCATTTGGATTTGCATGACATGCCAATTTATAGAGAGGTATTTGCTCCAAATTCCAATCAAACTGTTTTGTAAGCTCTGTACGATAAAAGGTCTGAAATATTTTCCCATATGTGTGCTATCTCAATGTCAATAACATTCTACAATTAACAGATTATATAACATTTGACTTCAGAACCATGAACTTGCAAGACAAGTAAGGCAAGACATTTGGGTACTGCAAGACACTTCAGCTGGTCATAGGTTTGTTTCTTTGAATCTTTTGCTATTCCTGGTGTAACTTCTGGATAGGGCTACTAATGCTAGTTTAAAAGATTTGTGATGTGTGGCATGCTCTGGTTCAAAGCAGAAATTAGGCCAAGAACAGAAAAAGCTTTAAACGTGCAGCTTTTTTTATTTGATCACGAAAACTAAACTAAATCATACAAGTACAAGTACTTAACAATATAAGCAGATGTATGGCTGCATGATGCAACAGTGGGCATAGCACTGGCACCCGCTACAGGTGATTCATACTTACTTTGATTTGTCCTTCACTTTTACATGATTCCTAAGATTTGTTGCTCAATTATCTCGAATTTTAACCCTCAGTCCAAGCTTATCAGCTGCAGAGGTGAATGAATCCCTGAAAAGGATATCAGAGAATTGTAATGAAATTAAAGCTCCAGAGGCAAAGAATTCTGAAGCCAAGACTCCTGAGAAGAACCATCTTGAGACCAAGAATCCTGAGAGCAACATGAATCCTGAAGCAAGTAGTGCTTTAAGTCCAATCGAAAAGAAGATTCGAAATTTGGAGAAGAAATTGCAGCAAATCAGCAGATTGAAAAGTAAACTAGAGAGTGGGGAAAAGTTGGAACAAACGCAGGTAAACATTGCGCTGAAGTTTATTATAAGTATCAGGCTTGTTTGTATTCATGTGAACTTGGTTTTGATTTTATCTTCATTGTTGGGGATATACTTTATGATACACCAACTGACAATGTGCTGATAACTTGCACTGGTTTCAATATTTTGAAAATTTTGAAACTGTGTAGGTATTGAATTGTATAATCCTGCTAGAATACAACACATGTTTTAAACGAATCATTTCTCATTGGGTAGATATGATGACAATTGTATGACTGGCTGATTTCAAGCAAGTTTGTTTCAATACGTAGGTGATTGGGGACAAAGACAATTGTAGGCGATTTGGGATCTCGCCAAAAGTTACAAGGAAATCCCCTTGGAAGGTCTCAATGAGAATGCAAGTCATCCTTACTGTCAGTTTTTCATCATTTTTTATTTGTACAGATCTCCAAGATTAACTCGGAAGAAGTGGTTAAGAAAGAAATAGAAGAAATGAAAGAAACATTAGCATCAATCACAGTAACTATGTGACCAGATGTGCAATTTTTTGTTTTCATTTTATAGACTCTATGGTTAAATGCAATCTTCAGGGACTTAAAGTTGCAAGTTTTATTGGTTTCTATTAGTATTTAATATCTTCATGTGTTTAAATTTTTTGCAGTTGTTACTGCTTTGATTTTATGTATTGAACTTTTCATTCTGTCCTTGAAGGATCCTGTCGTTGAAGGATTCTGTTGTTGAAGAATTATGTCGTGGATAGAGTCATATTACTGGAGAATTCTGTTGTTGAAGGTGTTTATTGTTGAGGATTGTGTTGTCGAAGAATGATGTCTTAGAGAAATTACACTGTTAAACAATTCTGTTATGGAAGAATGATATTGTTGAAGAATTCTACCGTTGAAAGCTTTGTTTGCTGCAAGATTCTGTTGGCGAAGGATTTTGTCTTTGATAAAATCTGTTGTTGAAGAATTTTGTCGTTCAAGAATTCTGTTGTTGGACAATCGTGTCACATGCATCAGTTATATTGTTGAAGGATTTTTTATTGAAGTATTTTATTGTTCAAGAATTTTGTCATTCAAGACTTCTATTGTTGAAGCACCCTGTCGCAAAATCTTGTTCTTGAAGGATTTGGTTCTTGAAGAATGCACTCAAGTAGCATCAGGGTTTTGTAGCTTTCCAGAATCATAGGGCCATGCTAGAAAACAGTTATCCCATAGGTATGAAATGCTCTAGCTCCTTCTCAAGGGTGATCAATGTGAACATTACCTGTTAGAATAGTGATATGCGCAGGAGAGACGTTTCCAAAATTGAATCTGTTGTTATAGGAAAATGGAACTTCGGGTTTCCTATTGCTGCATAGAGGTCTAGAGCAACAGATTAATCTCGTATTTGAAAGGTGGTATGGTGGAATTTATCCCCTCAGCTCTGCTACCCTAATTCTCATACGATATTTGCAAAGAAGTATTACCATTCCAACCACGTGTCAGAAAGTCGTGGCGGGCCATTATTTGTTGCCAGTTCCGTTTTGAGGGTAATGTGGTCTTTTACGGGTTTAAATGCCTATTTGTTTATATCGCTAATATCCTCTCAGACTAGAATGATCTATTTTTTGTGAAATTATAAATTACTGTCTACGTCCCCACTTGCTGGCTTTTGACCGGGGTCATAGGACATTTTTTACTGTCATTTGGAGGTCAGCAAATGGCTGTTATAGACAAGTCCTATGGGATAACATTCTGACCTTCTAAAGAGCAGTGAGTTAGAAGTTTTAATAAGAATTTAAGGGTCAGTGATTTATAACTCTGGGTATCGGGGTGGGTTAGAATCTACAAAATGATCAAAAGTGTTATACCCCTTCAATTTTTGTCCAAAAAGTTTCATACCCCAATGAGAAATAAGTAATAAGTTTCACACCCCACTTGCTATCTACCCTGTACTGATTTCAGGGTAGGTTTCTTCATTGCTACTTGTAAAGTGGCAATTGCAACTTTCATCTACATGAAAAGATCACATATAGAAAATGTGTTCTGCAAAATTACTTGCCAGAAAAACCTTTGTGCAAAATATTGCAAATATCATTCTTTGTGGGATTTCTTTGCATAAGGCATAGAAAAGTTTTCATGAAAAGTTGATTTATGCTTGAAACTTCATTTGAACATACAGCTATGATGCCACATACACAATACATCGCACTTGAATGTAGGTCGGTTGCTACCACGTATCTAAGGACTGAGCTATTCGACCAATCACGTTCGATCTCACTTTACAGCCGTATAGAGTAGTCTCCTCAGTATCCTTGGAGAATTTGCTTTCGACTCTTTGTTGTTGGTTGGTATACAAACGTCTCACAATAGACAAAATGAACTCCGTTTATTCGATGGTAATTCCTACTGCCTTTCAAAATAACTTTTTTATTAAGTGATTTTCATTGTTTGTGTCGTTGTTAATTTGTTTTTGGTGTGCAGTTGGGCATGCTTAATTCAGCATTGTTTTGAGATCGTGTCGTCCGCTCACTGTAAGTAGGAGTTAACAGTTCAGCAAAGCTTCATTTGTAGACGTAGGAAATGGTGTCAAGAATTCTCGCGTGTGTTTTCATACCCTTGGTACTTTTTTCGAACGATGCAAAATGCCTTCAGGTAGACGTTACGAAGATTTCAGCACAGATTGAAAGCCACATGAACACTAACCTAGGCGTGCGCTTTATGCAGGTAAACACCTTCCTTAATAGTTTCATTGTTGAGTTTGAGATGAATCATCAGTTATCAATGCAAATGATCCGTAGTTAATTCAACTTCGCTTGATTCAGTACACTGTTCTCTATCATGTTCACAGGCTTAACTCTGTCATCTGGAGATCCTAATTTCCTTCATTCCACCCGAAGCTCTTTAGATATGATACCTTGTACACAAAGTAGTATTTTCTGCATAAAGTGGTATTTTGTGTTTTTGGAAAAATACCTACAACAACATAGTAGCAGAAAACTTTTTAGACAATGTAGAACACTGCTAGTGATTTAATCCCTTTTAGAACAGGGCTTTTTCGTTAACGATTTCGCTCATTTTGTTTCGTGATATTGTGTATGTGTTAATTCCTTTGATGTCGTCACATGATATACATAGTAATGATTGAGATTAGAATGGTATGGACTCCATAGTTTCGATATTTATAATGAAAGATACCTTTATCATTATTTAGATCGCTGTTTCGTTCTGATACTAACCATATCTAGTTATTAATTTCTGGCTTATTTTCACGAACCCACCGGCAGCTTGAACAAGGAAGTAGGACATGTTGAGTTAAACATCATTATAAACGTCATTGGATCTTAGAAGTTGCCCTTTTTAATAAAACCTTTGTTGCCCTTTTTGATGAAACCTGTGTTTTTTAGAACACCTACAACAATCAACTTTACAATGAAATCGAGCTCAATGGCCAAAACCTGTTAAACTTGGTATGTATGACATTTTCCTTTTATCACAATTACGTCATCAATTTGTCACTGCTTCATTGTATAATAAATATTTCCTGTGACTTCTTACAGTGCATCATTAGAAATCGCAGTTAATCGGTGATCAATCATTTCATTGTTGATTGTCATTAGTACTATCATGAATTGCTTCATTCTCATTATTTGTCTACAGTTTTCTGCCTTTGGCAGTTTACTGTCCCATTGCTACTTACTTTTATGTCCTATATTCTCTACAAAAATTCTCATCACTTCATTTCCATCATTTTCGCTCTTGTTTCATGAAATCATTCATAGAACTGTCTCCATTTTTCTTGACAATGATCACAAGTCATGGAGTTCAGTAAAGCAATTGTCTTTTTTAGCTCACCAATGCCTTAGATAGCAAGATAGGGAAAGTGCGGGACCAACTACTTTTTTGGAGAAATGCAATTGAAGAAGACTATGCAAGTACAACGAGCCCCCTGGGCGAAAGTAGAAATTTTGAATCGTGCTGCACATACTCTCGTCCAATGGCATTCAACTATCAATTTGAAAGGGAGGTAAACAGTATTAGAGTCATTTTCATATATGGTGCACATTTCTAAGATCGAGAGTTAAGCCTTGAGTAGAAATTGACAATGAAAAACAAAATTAGACTCTAAATAAGAAATTTGAATAGCAAATTTAGAGGTCAGAGCATTGAGGACAAAGGTTGAGTTTGAAAGATTTCTTATTAGTTGTGAGAAAGGAACTGGGCATCGAAAAGTTGTTTTGATTTTGCTGTCGATACGTATAGAAGGATATGAAATACTATAAGATTCCTTTGATGCAAAAATGTTGATAGCGAGTGTTTAGCAGGTATTAATGATATGCCTCGATATTCTTATAGGTAAATATGCAAGGCATTTGTGAACTCACATATCTAAACAGAGAAGCCAGTAGCGACAAATTTCGACGCCTGAATTTGAAAAAGACAAAAGCATTTGCTGAGAAGGCTTACAAAGATATGGAAAATAAAGGTCTGTATATTTACTATGGACAAGAAGATGGGTACTATCTGCAATATCCTGGCATGAAGTACAACAGTGGTGAAGACTGTTATTCATTTGATCCAAGAACAAGGTATTCTTTTTATTGATTGCTGTGATTATTTCCATTATCAATTCATGTCAGCACGTGTAATCAACAATTTAATTCCTTCTAAAATTAGTCTGTTCGCTTGCTAGGTATTTCGTTTCCCGACAGCGGGCTTGGCCGTTTCAGTGCTCTCGGTACAAACATCTTTATAAGTCACTATACCACAACTCTGATGATTAATCTAACTGAAGTAGGTAAGAAACATAGAATAAAAAAATGAGTTAGCAAGTTTTTATCAGCAAGTTTCTTTCACCACAAGGCCATGGTATATTTCAGCAGCAACGCAGAAATCGAAAGACGTTGTCTTCCTGGTCGATGTCAGCAAGAATATTAACAAAAAGTTGTCAAAAGAGTTAGTGGAGACATTTTTGAAAACAATGGATCCTCGAGATAAGGTTTTATGTTCTATTTCAATTTTCTATTTGCCTCTTAAATTATACTGTACTCTGTGTAATAAAACGATTATCTCAATACTGCCGAAGATCGGTAACTTTATCCAGCGGTGGTAACTCTAATGGTGCTGGATCGCAGATATTGAGCCAAATCAGGTGACAGTGAAGTCATAGCTTAATATGGCTTTACCTCCTGTGCAGCGTTCATTATTCATTATAATACGAAGACATTATAACAGTTTCATGTTAACCTGACTGTATCACTTGTTGTTTTGTCTACTCTTTTTATACTCAAATCTGATGCAAAGCTATAGGAGCTGACACGTTTGCCCCTCCTATTATCTCTGACGTACTGTATAGTTTAGTCAAGACCCATAACTAGGTGAAGTAGTATAATATAGGTTAAGTATAGTATATTATTTTTGTAATATAGTACATATTATCATGGAATATCATATAATAAAAATATAATGATAAAATATAAAATAAATTTCATAGTATAATATATATATATATATATATATATATATATATATATATATATATATATATATATATATATATATATATATATATATATATATATATATATATATATATATATATATATATATATATATATATATATATATATATATATATATATATTACGGCGTAGCGTTGAATTCCGTGATACAGTGCTCAATACCTGGATGGTAGAGCTATACAAAGTAATAGTATATATATATATATATATATATATATATATATATATATATATATATATATATATATATATATATATATATATATTATATATATATATATATATATATATATATATATATACTATGATATTATATAATTTAACTTAATGTACTTTCTAATTTTATATGATTCTATGTTTTAATTTAGTTATGATTTGATATGATATCATTAGGTTTGCTGGCTATTATCTTTGGTGTTTTGTTCCATTATCTAGCTAACATTCATAAGCCTTTAATGATTTCCCTGTTTTTAGATTGCTGTGATTCCATTTGCAACCAATTTGTTCCTCCATCCAGATCATTGTTTTAATTCGCAATTAGTTCAAGCATCCCCTGGAAATCTCCTAGCATTGAAGACTTACGTTCTTTCATTAATAGAAAAAGCAGATTCAGGTTTAGAGGGTGAGTGTGTTTTCTGGTCTTTGATCACATAGTTCAACATGGATTCATAGTTGAACCTTTTCTTAGCTGGAGAGATTTCAGGTCTCTTAAGAACTCCCGTCGAATTTGCTCACTCGGTTGTGTATAAAATCTAAGGCTTTAAACTAGGATGGCTCGCTTAGTTTGTACTTTTTGTGTGAAGTTAGACGTAGGGTAACTTAAGTAGCAATATGGCGCAGTTAATATATAGACATGATGGTTTCCCAGTTTACTTATTTGATTCTCAGTTATTTACTCATTTTCTTATTTAAAGTTTTGTTAACCTCTATTGGCCTCAGGCTGTTAATTTTTCTACCTTATGATGCTAAAATAAAGGAAATATTCATCGGCTTTATTTCTTAACTTCGTCAATGGGAACTATTTTCACGTTACTTTTAGTCCTAAAAAAAGGTAAAGATGAGTCCCATGTACGATTCCGTACGTTGGGGGAGTGCCCTGTTAGAGGGACACTTATCCTGAGCCGCCGGCATGGTGAGGTAGGGTAGCCAGTTCCTTTCCTCGCCGCCTTTAACTTCCCTAGTGTTGCCACCAGGCACCCATTTGCTGCTGGGTGGACAGTGGGCGAGCATCCCAACTATGATCCGAGGGTTCGGCTCGAACCATCGATGTTTTGCTCAGCAGTCAAGCGTTCTAACGACTTGGCCACTCGCCCATACTTTTAGTCCTACTTAACTGTAAAACTCAAGATTCCCAAAGAATTTTTTTGCGTTCCTTTTGTTCTCTATCTCTATATTTTCAGCGTACAGTATGAAGTTCCTTTTGATTTGCTAGCTTTAAATTGCATTTCTGGTCCTTAGAATGAAGTAGGTAAACATTGCTAGGCATGTATCATAGACTAATAAGCGCACTTTTGTATTCAATGTAGCTCATAACCTTGCATCATATAAAAAGGCGTTTGAAGGGGCCTTCAAGCAGTTTACGAACACAAGCAAGAACCCAGGTATGTATTGGAATCTTGAATTGTTATTGATAGCTCTTGTATACTCGCATTCACTGTCCTTGTTTCTTTGACATTCATACAGATTTCTATCGGGGAAAACTATTTCTGCTTTGTGCAATTTTTGTGTCTGCTAGTTGCTAGTTTCAGATTTCATAGACTTTTTTCAGATTTTGAAGATTCCATAGATTTTTAGTCAAATTCCTTGTATATTTGCTCAGATTCTATGATTTATGCTCAGATTGTTTTACGTTTAGAGAAGCTTATTTTCCTGGCAACTGCTGCAATTCACAACGATGATGAAAATGGCATAATGCAGGCAGTTTATGAAGGAAATCGAAAGTTCTCTTTCCAAATAACTATCGGTGCCTTTGCTATCAATTGTAAGTTGGCCTGCAATCTCTTTTTTCTTTGATTGATTGATTCATTCATTCATTGAGCGATTGATTGATCGATTGATTGATTGATTGATTGATTGGTTTGATTGACATAGTCATTCTTTGTTCTTTCATTCACTAATTCATTTATTTGTCTGTTCAAATATTCATTCTGTTCAGTGATGTTTTCATTGTTGATTTACGAGATTCTTGATTCAGGAATTAAACCATTTATCAATCAACGAGTGCTAACGGTTTACTTATTGGTACTCCAGTTCCAAATGTTTTGTATTGGTAGAACGATTGACTTTTAACACTATTTGCCCTTCGTAACTAATGGCAATAGGGTAGTATATTGGCCTAATATTTTTCTCACAGAATTCGCTGATAGAAAGCACGTATTTTGGCTATATCAAAACAACTCCAAAAAACTACTTTCTCCTTATTGTACGCATCAATAGTTCTACTGAGAAGTCATTCTTGAGATAATCTCCCTAGATTGGAAGTATCATGTTCTTCGTTACAGCTTATTTTGACAACACTAAAGTTAACGAAGAGTTCCATCATACGAATCTGTACTATAACTCTAGAGTAAGTCTGAGAAATGTGGTAATAAATATGCTTAAAACTAATAAATTTTTACCGAGGAATTGCCAGAGAAGCAATAAAAGCGAAGTAAACCATTACAATTACATTAGTTTATTACTTTTTACTTTTTTTACACATCTTATGCAATACATAATTCATTATTATATATTAACCCTGATACTTATTTGATCTGGCATTTCTTGCTTACATTACACCCTATTTCATTGTCTTCCCTTCAGCTGGAATGAATGATAACCAAAAAAAGTTTCTGCAGGATATTGTCAATCAAAAGTGTAATTTGTACCAAGTCCCTGGATGCCCAAGTACTGTTCAAGCTCCGGTAAATCTATTGACAAGTGCAGTTTTGCTTCTTGATACTCATAGCGTGATTCTTGTATAAACTTTGGTATTGTACGAAGTAAACCGGTTCTGAATACTTCAGAAAAGTTGAAATATTTTAGAGTTGTAGTTCAATCCCTTCCTGGTACTGTTTGGCTTCTTTTTTTTTCGTTTGGGAAATAGGTTGTAGTGTCTTGCAAGTTTTTCCAAGCAATTTACACCCTTCTGTTGTTCATTGTTTGTTTCTTTCTAAACCAAGATATCCTAGCACTGTGTCTCCAACCTTGCCTCTGCTAGATTATTGGATTGGTTGGTTTGTTACACTCTCATCACAGTGTTCTTTTAGAAACCTTGAGATGTATTTCCATTATTTACCATACTATCAGTATCACAATTAACATTTCCTTGTGATTTGCCGCCGATCCTTTTACCCACCGCATAATGAACTAGGGGGAGACGAGCTGCTTTGATCCCATCTTTGCCGATGAATAGTCTTTTTTTACTTCATTCGCCATCGTTATTTGTTTTCATTTCGCTGATTTTATTTTCCAGCCGGGAAAGTTCATCCATGTCACGTCTGAGTCTGAAATGCGAAACAAATTTGGCAGCTTTTACAGCTTCCTATCTACGACAAAATCCGAAGTCAAAATTAGATACTCGTTTCCATATGTTGACTTTTTCGGAACAGGTATGGATCACGCGTAGTGGTAACATGTCTTTGGGCAGAACATATTCATTGACACGTGCACCTGTATAGTAAAGGAACATTTGTCTCTTTGCATCTCGCTCTTAAGTGTTTTGAGTGAAACCTACAACTATCTATGACTTAAAGGTCCTTGTACCCAGTTTACTAACCATCTGGTTGTTGCTTAGCTAACATCAACGTGTTTCCTCATTAGGGATCCTCATTTCTGTCTCAATACCGACTTTTGATGGAAACAAATTGAAAGGCGTCGCAAGCATTGATCTCGTCGTTTCCGAATTACTAAGTGATGTGACGTATTTCAAAGAGGGACATAATGCTTATAGATTCCTCATCGAACAATCTGGTATGTTCCTTCAAGTTTTACAACACATATTTTCGGATGTTAAATAAAAATATTGCATTAGCTTAACTGTAAAATTAATGAATTTATATCAAATTGTATTATAACTATATTTAATACCTTTATTGTAAGTAGTTCTTTGTTACAAATCGTAGAGCTTAGAAAGCTCTTGTAATAATTGGGATTAAACATGGGTTCATAGAAAGGAGTTGTCTGACAAACTTGTTTTGTTGTCTTCAGGTCTAGCCGTATTTTCTAATATATATAAAGTAATACCATACGTTCATGCTTCCAGTTCCTTTTCACCGTTTCATTCATCCTGAACCAGATATTTTTCTTTTCTTGAATCTTTTTGAAATTTATATATGCAAGAACTTGAACAACAGATTAAAATTATTTTTACAGGGCTTGTATATCAGCATCCTCTTCTTCCAAAGCCGGTGCTGGCTTTTGAGCCAACAGTTCCAGTGGATGTTTCCCTTTTCGAAGCAAGCAACGGGTTCAGAGATATCAAGTCATCTATGATCAGGTGATCGATCACTTGTGTGAATCATTATAAATCGTCTATCTTTGACATTCAAAACCAATGCTGACGTCTTCCTTAACTATGAAGGGTCAAGCGAACAGGCATTGACTTATAATTTATTAGTAGGATTGATTAGATCATTGATTTCAGTGCTTCTATCGACATTTTCTTCGTCTACTAGTCTTAATCAAATTCATTTCCTTTACTCAGCGGAGGATCCGGTAATAAGTCAATATCTACTAAAATATCCGTATCACGAGGAGATAGCTCCTTGGAAGGAGCAGTTGGGGTGAACAAAAATTATGTTTACTACTGGCAACAGGTGAGTTAATATTGATAGTGCCCTGCATTAAGTATAATTATGTATATGTGTTATGTGTGTGTGTGTGTGTTTGTATTCGTGTGCATGTATTTTTGTATGTGCGTTTGCTTGTGTGTTTGTGTATGTCTGTTTATTCATTCATGTTTGTTCATGTAGGTTTGTATGTGTTCAGTTGTTTAGTACATTGCTCACTTTGAGTATATTATATCACAGTGAACGTCAAGTATTGCTCTTCTTTCCAGTTGCATTCGTTTCGGTATGAGTCTTAATCGGTAATTACGATATGAAGATTTATATCGAATGTGCTGGTACATATATTTTCATCATTGTAGGTTGCCAGCACTAATTTCTCATTGGCAGTCGTTATAGACAAATCGAACGCAAACCAGTATGAACTAAAAGACGGAATTCAATCGCAAAGTCCCATGATATACCATAGGATAGATAGAATAGGACGAGGGCCACAATACCCATTATGCAGAAGTTCTCAGTATTTAATGTTGAAAGGTAGGTGTTGGTCCATGATTTACAAATTACCTCCTTATTTTGATTGCCAGTCACCCAAAGAAGCTGTTAAACGACTTATTTGGGCTATCTGGCCTACCTCTTATTCCGCGGAATGGTTTCAGATGCAGACGATTCTTAAATCCATATTTGGATACAGGTATGAATGAGCTGTCAGAATAGGGCCAGTTAGATCTCTCCAAGTGGCCACCCTTTTCATTGAAGCCAATCTGGCTTCATGTTTCTAGGGCCACATTTCTGTTTTATGATGTGCGTGCAGTGCCTCGGAGTTCCCAGACTTTCTGAACAGTATTGAAACAGTTTTAATTGGCTTTAGTACTTTTTGTGCCTGTTTCTTTGATGAATGTAAGTAGTTCAAGCGTGGACTTTGTCACATCTTTCAGAAAATTCTACTGCGAAACTTCCAGCGGATGCATTTGGAAGTCCGTCAAAGTACTACGCTGAAGAGACAAAGGATATAGTTCAACAGATCATGGACTATTTTTCAACGAACAAGATATCTTTTCCACCTTTGCTTGAGGTAAGTTTTACATCGAATGAGCTTTATATGGATATTCACTAGCTACCTATTGCCATGTGCTTGAGAAGTAGTGTCATATTCCCCTGTGCTCGCTGAATACATTTTGAAAATCTCTACTAAGTATCTTTCTTTTTCAATAGTCTCAAACTGTGGCGTTTGGACTAAAAAAGAGCATCAATGTAACAAGTGGCTTAGATAATTTATGGAGAGGATCTTCTCTTGATTATATTTCTTTTAGGTGAGTTTCCATGTCTCCTTCCTTTTTGTGTGCAATTCGTTTCTTGCTCATTTACTAAATGCCGCCTCTTTAGCATCTAAATTTGTAGCGTTGAATGTCTTCAGATATGAAGCTAAGAATCTTCCTCATTCAGCCACCCTTCTGCTCTCTAGCCTGACATGTAGTAACGACTTATTTGTCGAATACTGTCACAAAACGGAAGTGTGACAGCTAATTTGTATCTGCCGATGCTTTATCACATTTTTGTGTACCATCTTATAATTTATATAGCTGACAAATGTACTCCTTTCATTCTTACTTAGATATATTGCGACAGAGGATGGTGTCTTTAGAATCTTTCCAGGTATCGAACTGCACCCTTTGTATGATCCTCGGACAAGACCATGGTATGAGATTGATAATTGAAGACTGATTTAATGACCACGCGCTATTTACATTACAATAACCTAATTTGGCAATCTGAAAACTTAAAATGTATCGTGCTAAGAAAGTGATGTACTACAGTTGGTTTTTGCATTGACACACTGCTGAAAGTAACTTGAAACCTCTTAAAATTTGAAGTATGTCACTGGAACCATTGACATTTTAACATTCAAGTAGTATTCCATTTACAAACTTACCAACTTTCGCTGTATATACTGTGCGCTCTTTTTCAATTTGAATAGAATCGAAAATTCTTCACCACAATAAGTTAAATCTAAGTGTTTAATTCATTTAGTTTTCTGGTATTCTTCTTTCATGCATTTGTATCGTCACGATTCCTACCGATTTACTTCTTATAGCGTTTATTAGTTCGAGGAAAATTGACAGCCTAATTTAATAGATGAAATTTTGTTTATCAAAAATTTGAAGCTTACATTGAAGAGCCAATCAGATTCCATTATAACTAAGTTGCTCACTTAGCATTTTGGCACCAAGAATCTAACTGCCACAAATTTATATATATATATATATATATATATATATATATATATATATATATATATATATATATATATATATATATATATATATATATAAATATATATATATATATATATATATATATATATGTGTGTGTGTGTGTGTGTGTGTGTGTGTGTGTGTGTGTGTGTGTGTGTGTGTGTGTGTGTGTGTGTGTAAAAGAATATGTAGACCCTGGTTCGATCCCAGGTGGTTGTAAGTTGTAATATTCTCCTGATTTTTCTGAGCCTAGTCCTACCTTTCCCTTTGCAGCGAAAAAGGAGAATATAAATATATATATATATATAGTCGTTTTTGTAACAATGAGTTTTTATCAAAATGTCATTTTCAACAATATTTTGTGTAGGTACCAAAGATCATTGTTGTATCCCGACACAACCGTCATATCCACCCCATATTTTCAAGAGTCAACCAGCTCTATGATAATTACGCTCAGTTATCTAATCCAAAAGTATGTTTAAGCTATTTTATTTCTTTAGTTTTCAGATTAGAATCATCACCCTTGTCTTTGCACCTTTCCTTCTTACTTCAAATAGACCATCGTTGCTGGGGTCTAAGTAGTGGAAAATCTATGCATTAGGACACAGGAGTGATTAAAGATGTGTGAATATGGGCACCTATCGGTGTACATAGGTGCATGTGGGTGTATACAGGGGCAGGGAAAGGTACATGCTTAGTTGCTGGGAGTTTGGGGGCATCGCACCCCAATATTCGCAAACAGTTAGGAATTTTGGGCAAATATTCGGAGCTGCAGTATATTTATATTGTATTTACACTTAGTTTTCATTTAGTTGAATTGGAGTTTTCCTAAAATGTGCTGGGAGAAGTCGGGCATAAATTGTAGACTGTCCCTCAATACTTGAAGTATCTATATGCCCCTGGGGAGAAGAAAGAAGCAGGGGTATTAAGCCTATCCCTGCTGAAACTGTTGACATGCAGAATTCTCGCCAAGTTCTACGATTTTACGATTTTAGTCATTTTCCCTGTGCTCATTGAGTTAAAATTTTACCTTATCTCTGACTTCTTCTTACAGAAAACTTAACAGTACAAATACCAATGTGGCAGTTATGGGTTTGGACATGTCGATGTATTACTTCAAACAGTTTCTTCTCGATAACGTTGATGCTTGTCGAAACAGCCAAACGTCGTATGTAATTGCTGCTTTTTTGAAACGCGTAATGCAATACGATAATTTTTTATATTTATCGTATATATGATGAAATGTGTATTGTTGTGTTATGGTGAGCTTTGGCTTGCTTTTAGAGATGCAAAACTCAGATACTGTTGAAATGTCTCGATATTGTCAGCTGAATCAGTAGAAGTTCAGAAGCTCGATACTCAGTAATCAAAATTATGAAAAGCGACAGCAATCATTTTAAGATTTAGTATTTGCTTTTGTAGTAGCCTTTGGTCATTGTCTTTATTTTCCATATGCTATCCTGGCTATATATTTTGAATTTACTTACTTGGCTTCAACTTTTGATATACACGAATTTTACTTTTATAGTTCTGTGATACTTTCACTCAGGACTGTAGAAGAGGGGGCTTGGGGGCTCTGCCCCCTTTCTACTTTTGAAGAAGGGCCACAATAAAGTGCTAATGTTATGAAGGGCATGGTATCGTCAACAGTTTGTTTTGCCACGACCTTCGCATTTGAAGGAGCTTCCCGTGTACAAAATGTACCTTTACACCACTGTCTTCAGTCCCTGGGATGTGACTAGGTCGTAGTGTTTCATCCTCGGGTAGAAATTTAGCCTGATTGCAATTTGCATGTTGATCAGTTAAATTTATCAGCAAGAGACATATTCTAACTAAATGCTAATTAAACTGAGTTTTTAGGGTTAGCAACACATCTTCTATTTGCAGACACTATTGTATCATTGTGGATAACAGTGGCTTGATAATTTTCCATCCCGACTTCACAAAAGCTGAGGCAAATAAAAAACTCGCCGGACAACATATCACAACGATGGTACACCAGTAGCAACTTTTCCTACTTCGATTTATCTGCTCGGTTTATTAAGAAATTACTCGGTTTACTGGTTGTATTCGGTTTAGTCGATTTATCCGGTTTTTCCTTTAGTGCTACCGTGACTTTATTGAAATGACCACTCACTTTTTCTAAAAGTATTTCCATCCATTTATTTCAGGTTCCTGGCGTTGCAAAGGATTTGATTAGTGAGAAATACCTTGAGCGAAAGTCCTGCATTGGAATATATAACACAAACAAATCTTCCAACACACCACTGCCACATCTACAGTATTTTTACGTGGTAAAGGAGACTATAAGAAACTTAAAATTCTATGTTGTTTATGTTGTTTAGTAATTTGGTTGTGGAGTCGAAATCAAGGCTCTGCCAAGCACTATAGAAAGAGATTATCTTCCTTGCACATTACCACTTTCTGCAGACATCACTTTCTTGCAGACATATCTGTTTTGTGAGAAATGCTTAAAAAGAAATTTTGGCAATAATGGGCATTCTGTTGTATAGATTCTACGGTAGATGTAATAGTGACCATTTTGCATACTAGTGGGGTCTGACTACAGACATTGGTCGATTCCTAATTTTCAAATGTGTTGATCCGGAGATAAGTTGTTTATCTCTCATTAATGTGACTGCTCACTCATTCACCCAAATCTAGCTTTCTCTTGTCATTTTTAGCACTGTAAGATTTCATTGTTGGCTGTTGTTCGGAAATCTTTGGCTCATTTTTCTTGCTTTCTTGTAGCTCAATGTAACGACTGCAGTTTCAAAGGCTCCAACAGTTACTGTGGAGTGTCCAGAATATTCCCTTGTACCTGTTAAAAACACCAATGTCTATGTATTGGTTGTCCCCATAAAATGCTTAAAAGAGGAAACCTGTCCCTGCCCAGAGGTACTTTTTGCCGCGTATATGTTATCATGTCATTTGGTTGTCATATATCCTTTACTTCATTTATTTACTTATTATCTATTCATTTATTCATTCCTCCATTCATTAGCTTCTCTCTAGGTCATTTTCTAACAATTTCTATGATCAGATGACTGTTTTTCTACCAATTGACCAATGATTCTATGATACAATTTAAGCTTTTTAATTTCCTAATTATACTTTTTAATTCTCACGGCAATCATGCGGAAGTTTTGTTTCATGCTGAGGAGGATGCTTCATATAAAATTAACTATACTTATTACTTGTTGTTAGTGATAAGTAAATATTAGTAAATAATTAGTCGTTATTTTTACAAGGATGGAACATGCACAAAGCCAATTGATAGACACTCATGCCACTGTCCTTGCAAGCACTTCCTTGCATGCGATGAACATCTTCAGACTATGTAAGTGATAACTTTCAATTTTGTTGCATGAACAGCCTTTTCAATGAGTTTCCAAACTTGAATGATGTAAAATTATAGCAACTGAACCTTATTTGTTACGGATGGGAGAAGAAGTTTAATGCCCAGTTAGCTGGAATTTTGCTTTGATTTTTAGCTTGTTTGCAGTGATTTTTCCTATATTTTTCGCCAAAATCTTAGTACCTTTGTCAATATTCATAAAGTAAATTTATCATTTATTATATTCTGATGCCATAAGCATTGTTGGTTGTTTTACATTCCTCCTTAACATAGTATATACATTAATCAGTGAGTACTTATCTTGGTCAGTGTTTATCATCATTAACAAAACGGACCAGTTTCTATACTAAGTATGATTTAAACGTCAATAACTTCAGACAATGTGGGTCAGTACCTACTTTAGGGAAAATTTCCAAAATCCCTTGCACGAATTATTTTGCCCACCCTGCCCTTTGACTCTCTAAAGTTGCAGGTATTAGCATAGTGGGCAAATCTTGATTGGTTGTTATCTCAATCCCCAATCAGGGAATCTTCTGCCTTATTGTAAAACAGCATTTTAGCTGATTTTGTACCCTGTACAAATATGTAAAAATGAAAATGAAATAAAATGCATTGACCAGCACTAAATTGGGAAATGGTGTGACTGATATCATTTGAGCTTTTTTAGATCATTCGATAAATGGTAAAGTTTGCATCTTAAATTGATTATTTTCAGATATATATCATGTCCAGGCACTTGATATTTGGAGTTCTCAGAATTATGTGGGAATTAATTCTTAATTTAGGCCAACAACTCTCGTTTGTCCACCCCCTCCAACAAATTTACTTGTGCCAGTGAAGTCTAAAGAAGAGAAAGACAAAGAATTAAAGGAGGCGATGAGTTTGCAAAGATGCCAAGATCCTAAATGCAGAACAGAGACTACTTGGTATGGCCTTTCAGTTACTTTATCCACATACTTGCACTACCATCTTACATAGTTAATTGGATTTTTACTCTGAAAGGATTATTTCCAGAACTTATTAGTCAAGGTTGTTCTTGACATTCTCCAAGGACTAGAACCACCATGAATAGTTTAGAGTGAATTGACACTGTATGCGTGATTTTGAGATGAACTGGGCTTTTTGAAGACAAGTCTATGCACAACTATCAGGATTTTTAAACTATGGCTACAGGGCCTTTATTAACATACAAACTGGGGGGGGGGGGCAAATGCCCCCCCCCAGTTCTCAACTTTGCTCCCCGAGTGAAGAGATCTTGACCCCAGAAAATACCCCTTTTTGTATATGTTCTCAGCTATGTTGTAAAACAACTACTACTGTCATCGTGTTGCAATGAAAGGGACCCCTCGAGTTTCATTGGCAAAGGAATGAAAGACAATAACATTTTTGCACAACATTAGGAAACTGTTTAATACACGAACAGTACGTTATTGTAACAATTACAAAACTAGAGATTTCATCTCCAAATTTTTTTACGTCAACATTTGACATTTATGAACATTGTTTCAATATATCACTGCTGTGAATGACACAGTCTTAATATTTGCCTGGAAATAATCATATGTCCTTAGCTTGCTTTCCTAGCATTACGTCCCTTTTTGAGAGTCTGCCCCCCCCTGTAAAAATATGTTTAAAAAGGCTATGTATGGCTACGCACAGAAAGTTTGTAGTTTGCACTCCTAATTTGATTGTTTTAAAACAGATGTTGTCTTTGATATTACCTTTGGTGCGAGGTCATTTTTGGCTGAAATTTCTCTTGAAAAACTGAAATATTTAACGAGCCTACTTAAAAAATGTTTAACTTGGCTTCATAAGATTCTAAAGCCGAAGCATGGTTGTTAAAATTCTTTTCAAATATTCCCAGAAACTCTTTTAACTTGTATCTCTTTACAGGGATAAGTGCAATAAAATTGGTTGTCAGTGGTGCTTCCTAAATTCCGTCGGCGCTTTACTGTCGGCCAGCGATCAGTTCTGCAGTTACAGTGAAGAATGTCCTCTTGGCAAAATGAAATTAGTTGATGCAGAGAAAGAGACATCTAAGAAGGTCAATGTTGCTGCAATCGTCGTACCGATTGTAGTAGTCGTGGTTGTTGTGATTCTCTTTGTGTTTCTTCGAATGTACATTTGCCGACGACTGCCGAGGAAGCAAAAAGAGCCAGCTGAGGTTAACAACACTGTTTCAGTTCCAAAGCCGAGAGTAAATGAAATGATGATTTGAATATTAATTGAACGATATATGTGAAATGGTGAAGAAATCCAATGAAGTTTCAAAATCAGGAGCAGAGACATCGCAGCACAGTATTTTCACGTGCAAGGGGATGTGAACATTGACTGTGAAGAAATTTCATGGAAGCTAGAAGCCGACGGGAATATGTCGGATAGATTTACTATCGCGTGAAAAACAGAAATGTTCTTTTGCATACTGAAGCTGTCAGTGAAAGTCCTTTTTTCGTCCTACTCTCATGAGCGTGTGAAACATCCGATAGCGACCGAACGGAGAACGGAGAAAGGAGAACAGAACTGTATGACCAGATGCGGACGAATTCAGACCATAGGATGGATATAGTTAAATGACATGATTTAATTCACATGTCGTGAACTATTTCTATCCACTTTTCGGTCGTTCTCCAAAGTTTCTTAAAGTAAAAGCCTGCAAATAAGGACCATCATTTATTAAGAACCCACAGCCTGATATTGTGCATTTAAAATTAATTAATTAATTGGAACCTTTTCAGCTTGATGTTCCATTTAGGTTCTTCCAAATGGTTGCATTGCATTCTATTCTATATCCAGTGGAAAAAGTTCAGCCTCTCATATACTTAGCTTTGATCGGCAGGACCTGCAAGGATAAGATTAATGCATCCTGCAACCTGATTTCTGGACTACCTCATTTCATAAGAATATGAACAGGTTCATTTCAAAATTCCTGATTCTTATGAGTGGGTTTTTACTGTACCCTGATGACTGTCACACTGAAAAGTACCCTCAGTATGCAAAAGAATTCTTCCGATTGTTCGTGCGATAATGAAAACCTGTAGTTGCCAATAGACTTTTCAGCTACTACATGACATTAAAGCCATCTACCAAAGCTAATAGACATGATCTTGATTAGTTCAGTGGGATTGGTGGATGGGAAGGCAGTATCATGACGATCCTTTTAAATAGGACTTATTTTGTAAATTAGTATATAAATGCAAAGTCGAGTACAACGCCGAGAAGCACAATCTATCGATATTATCATCATTGTAGCATTTAAAGCATATCTTCTTATGAGCTAATATCTATTTTGAAAATTACTAGTGGTTTTACTTGCACAATTGGTCTATGGATGATTTAACATAGTATTTCTTGCGCAGCTTTTGCATTCTCCGTGGATGGGATTGTTTTGTTTTTGTGGTCAAAGCTAGAATCAGCTTCCTCGTTCATCAGGCTGTTGTAGTTTTGTTGGATTGATTTTATTGCTCAAACATGGGACCTGGAAGTTTCCTAGCAAGAAGCATATTGGTCGCATCTATCTTTAGCCAGCATGGCAGCAGTGTTGAGATAGATGTTCGCCAATTTGCGTCACAGGTTGTTGAACTGATGAACAAGAATCTTGGTGTGAAACACATGCAGGTAAACTTGTTTGCAGAGTTGTTGAACAGTGCACTTTTGGGCTAGTGGTGTATTGCTCGAAGAAATGTGTACAAGATTCTTGCAATTTCTTTGTGATTTTTTGTCATCTTTTTGTGACTTTTTGTAATTTTATAGAATGTGGGCGAGATTTTTCCAAGTGACATGCGCCTCGATTTTGGGGTGAAGGGGACGACAACACCATGTAGATAACAGGGGCAGTAGAGCAACATTTTGGGTGAGGGGGGCTCGAGTGAACAGATTAATATTGTAGAGATGTAGAGGATGCTAAAACGCATGCTGAAGTACATTTGTTATAAAAGTTTAGAGGCTACAACCCCCTCTTCCGGCTCCACGGTCCATAGAGAAACAATCAAGAGGTAATATATCTGTGTATATCTGGTTTGCAAGTTGTTACAGCTGCTTCGACTCTATTGAGCTTCTGTTTACAGATTGCTCTTAAAATTTGAGAACGTTTTCTTTGCCAGATAGCTCATCAAATGTTGTACTAAATTTGGTCTGTAAAGCTTGTCAATATAAGTGAATGATAGTTGAAAACATTCCGGGCAGGCTATTTTCCCATCTGTGCTTCTGAGCCCAACTAGACAGATCTATTTGTGATTGTCGGAGTACCAATTCAGCTGGACGAGCTTTAGAATCTTTAATGTTGCGGTCGTACAATCGTCGCTTCCTTTCATCCCTAGAAGAATTTCAGTTATTCACAAGCTCCCTCCTTTATGCTATTAGACTACACGCAAAGGGTTGATCTTAGAATAACTTGTCATAGTGACAGCCCTTTGGGAAGTATGGGCTAACTTCATGATGAATTGAGTGACAGACTGGCAAGTTGGGGCAATGTTATGTGCAATCGGTGCGTAAAAGGTGCGGTCCACGTGGCAATAGATTCATCGTTCTTGCTTGTTTACTTACTATCATTCATAGCCTCTAATCCGCTTGCTTGATTACTTAATTAAGTGCACTAGCTTAATTTCTCAAATAATTTCGGTCATAGTCTCCTTACTTAATTTCTTACTCATCAACTTACCTGTGTTGTTTTTTGGGTTTACTGCGAAATTAGCTTGACATCTGATAATCCATCTTGTCTTGAGATTTGAGACCGGTTGGTTTATTTTATTATATAGAAATGCCAATTGTAAATAGATTATATATGTGAAGCTTATTTATTTATTTATTTGCATGCTTACATGCTCACTTTCCTAATAAAATATTACTTATTCAAACTCACATGGAAATTTTGCACTAATGAATCAATCTCGCAACACACTGAAACTTTACACTCTGGTCATATTTAGCAAGACTGCTCTCTATATTGTACGTTACCTAATGTTTTAGCGTTAGAGGAATTTATTGACAAGGCATACAACTTGCCAGCCAGTACTGTGTTTTGAGATATCAATTTCTGGGCAATTCGAACATGTGCGGTTTATATTTGATTTGATTTGATTTGATTTGATTTGATTTGATTTGATTTTAAATTCTTTAGGCACGGCAGTCTTTTTCCAATATGATAGGAGTTTTAGATCCATATATACGCTAATCTCAATATCGTATTATAATTCCTCCCTAACTTTGAATTTTACTGTCATTTTTCAAGTTGATTTTCAGAACGAGTTTAATCGACAAGGATATGACAGAATTCAGCTTAAAGGAAAGGAGATTTTAGAGGAGGTGAGAAACAGATATCATTTCATTTTGTAGCAAAAGTCCGTTACTACCTAATATTGAATAAACTGTTAAATGGTGTTAATAGTTCATAATATTAAGTGCACTGCTTCCGCAGATGATATTCACTACAGACAACAACTTGATAGGGATAATGTGTTACATGATGAGGGGCAAACATCTTTTATTTGCAAGTCTACTAAAAGGCGAGAATCGTTAAACAGAAAGGTGATCTTCACACACTAAGGCTGTTAGGACTTTTTGTTATTTACTTGTAAATTCAAAACTTAGGTATGTGAGAAGTAATGTTATGTATGTAAAAGCAATATAAAACACTTGGGCTAAGTTTTATGCAACAATATCAATAATTATGGTATAGTAGTAGGTTACTAAAAACAAATTTTGTTTTAAATCTATGCGGTGTTCAAAAGAGATTCTTTTTATCTGAATTTTGGTACATTTCTTTCCTGTATATCTTCAGATTAATAGATAAAAGAAATTGTGTTTTGCAGCTCACCAAATCTTTGACCAAGAAGATAGAAACAGTTCGCGAGACATTACTTGACTGGAAGAAATTGATCGAAGAAGATTACAGAAGCACAACGGCCATTGTCGGTGAGGATAGAGATTTGGTTCCGTGCTGTGCATATAAGGGCCCTTTGCAATTCAACTATCATTTTGAGACTATGGTAAGACTGTTAGACTTTTTGAGACTTTTTGAATATCCGCACACCATATTGTGTTGTAATCATCACGTATACAGGCATGTCTCATGTATCTCTTAGGGACGCGTGGCCCTGCATATTCTTCAATGCAATGAACCAATGCAATATTCCATTGTGTTCTAGATGAATTCTCGTGGTGTTTGCGAACTTACGTACATGAACAAGAATGCAAAGAGTTCTGATTTTCGGCGCATAAACCTGCAAAAAGCAATTGCATTCACCAAGAAGGGATACAGTGACATGGCGAATAAAGGTCTCTATATTTATTATGGACAAGAAGATGGATACTACTTGCAGTATCCCGCAATGAATTATGAATCTGTCCCTGACTGTCACAAATTTGACCCAAGAATAAGGTAACTGTGTATTCATTTCCAGCAGGGGTGTCATTGAGGGGGGCTTGGGTGCATCATCGTCATTATCTTCATCATCATCAGCACCACCATGATCATAATAATAATAATGGAGACTTTCATTGTATATTCCGCTACATACAATGGTAACCTCACTTAAAAAGGTAGTTACAATTGGCTAGCCTGATGACAATAAAACAAATTACTAATCATCATCATCATCTTCTAAACTGAATATTTTCTATGTCATATATTGTTTCTCTTCCTATCGGCAGTTGCAAATGATTTGGATTTCACAGGCTATAATAGCATGACAACGCGGCAAAAAGAAGACGCGCCAATGAAGACTCGGCAAAAAGACGACGCGCCAATGACGATGCGGCACAAAGACGACGCGCCAATGACGACGCGGCAAATAGATCACGCGCTAATGACGACGCGCCACAAAGACGACGCACCAATGACGACGCGCCACACAGACGACGCGGCACAAAGACGACGCGCCAATGACGACGCGGCACAAAGACGACGCGCCAATGATGACGTGGCAAAAAGATGATGTGCCAATGGCTATGCAGCAAAAAGATGATGCAATAATGATAATAATAATAATAAAAAAATAATAATAATCAATTTATTTACAGTAGGCTAAAAAGAGTAGCTAAGGAGCTAATTAAAGCCTACAAAAAGATGATGTGCTAATGACAATGTGGCAAAAAGAAGATGCCCCAATGACGATGCGGCAAAAAGATGACGGGCTAATGACGACGCGGTATAAAGACGACGCGCCAATGACGACGCGGCAAAAAGATATCTTTCATAAAAGTTGGGTTAAGGTTGTTCTTTGTCTTAAATATTTCTATCATAAGCAACTGCAAATTGCATTGGTGAATAGTCAGGGATTTATGTAGATTATAATAATTATTTACAGACTTATTTTCAGAATTATTCTCAGAATTATTCCCACTATCATTGCATGCAATTCGCAAAGCTCTCTCAAAGACCTTATTTAACTTGGCATTAGCCCTTCTGTTGTGGAACATCCATACAAGTGGACAGTAGTTGAACTGCGATTTAATGAATGCATCCATTAGCAGTTTTAATTTAATAGAATCTATATAATTAGATAGTTGGGAAAACGCATGCACTTTTTGGTGTGCCTTTTTGCATAAATCTTGGACATGATTTGTGAAGCTTAGCTTTTTGTCAAAAGTGACGCCCAAAAGTTTTTCGTATTCAGTTTCTTTGATGGTAGATTTACCAATGGCAACAACTGAATCTTTACATTTGTTGCCAAATATCATAAAGTGCAACCCTCTTTGTTAAAACGAGGAGAGTTTGCAAGGGGGTCCGCCGCCCCCTTTCAACAAGGGTATACTAGTTAAGGCAATTATTTCAGGAGTGTGACTATAAGCGAAGTTACTGTAGTCAGAGTCGACTGTAGTCTCTAAATAACTAGCAAATATTTCTAAAACTTAAGAAGCTGCACAGCTATATCACTCTCACTTAAAGGAACCTCTTACTTACAGATATATGAGAAAGTCAAGACTACACGGAACGGCGGGTTGTTACTCAAGACGTCATTCTTAAGTTCAAAGCCGTTGCACACTTTATTCCTTCAAAGTCGATATTTGGATGCTCGAAAATTCCCTTTGCTTATTGATGAAAGTCAATGAGTCAATATTTACCATCACGTCGGATGTTATATCAAGAATCTGATATGAAACGTTTAGACCTAGAATGCTCAAAAATCACGAATCTTGTAGCTCTATATACCCGTCCAATAAGTTTCTTACAAAAAAATGAATGTATGCATTATGAATATTTTATTTTCACAGCACTTTGACGTTCTATTATCATACCTAACACTGATAATCGCAAGCTCTGATTTGCTATCTGAACACCTTCTGATATAT
The DNA here is from genome assembly GCA_964019165.1 of Mastigias papua. NCBI lineage: Eukaryota > Metazoa > Cnidaria > Scyphozoa > Rhizostomeae > Mastigiidae > Mastigias > Mastigias papua. Next base: position 13,964,574 of record OZ025277.1, read on the forward strand.
ATCTGTCTCTCTCTACTTTTTTCCACAGGCCATGGTATATTTCAGCAGCTACTCAGAAATCAAAGGATGTTGTTGCTCTTATTGATGTCAGCAGTAACGTGAACAAGACTTTATTCAAAGAACTAGTGCTGACATTTTTAAGAACATTGGATGCACGTGACAAGGTCAATAGTATGATTGAAATTGCTAATTTATCCCATAAATACCTCGCTTTTGATAGGAGCAGTTCGGTCTATGCTTGCTTTAAAAATTTTCATTTCAAGAAGTACACTGCCCATTCACTTTAGAATCCCACAAATAATTAAATGTCAAGATATATCTATAATTCCTTGACAAATTATCGATAGATTTGTCCGTCCTAATATTAATTGGCTTTACTCAATTTTCACAGATTGCGGTCATCCCGTTTGCTGACAAAATCTTTTCTAACCCTGACGAATGTTACAACACTCAGCTAGTAAAAGCATCTCCTGGTAATCTTCTTGCTTTAAGAAGATTCACCCATTCAATGATTGAAAAGTCTTCAGGTAGATCTTGCTATTTCTTTTCGCTGTGTCTTCAGGTAAATACACCACAGCCTGTTCATGGTAGTCAGGGTACGGCCTGAGCTAAAAGCTCGAGGACTCATCTTTTTGAAAATCAAGAAAAGTTGATAGTAGATAATATTTTCGGTACCGTACCTTATGGTCACAACTTTTGGCAACTGCAAATGATCATGATTTCAAAGGTTAGAATTTAGAAACCATATTTGAATTTAAAACAATCTTTCAATATGCTAAAGCTGGAGTGAATTTGAGTGCTTATTCTCCGAAGATTTTCTGTGCATACCTTCAAACCGGAGGCATTTTGGCGCAAAGTTTCGTGGGCGCAGCGCTATGCTGCTAGCAATTTGGGCATACCTCATATCAAAGTCACTACAATCATGTATAATCTTGTAAATTTGATCGCTAACAAACCCTTCTTTCTGCTTCTAATTTAACCCCTTCGTGCCCTACTCAAGACATTCTGGCATTGAGCATACTGCGCATAACATGCTCGTGGTGCAGAAAGTATTGTTGACGAAAATTCTTCGGCGGACGCTGAACGTTGGATTCACTCAGGTGCTAAAGAATGCGTCCGCTTTTTCAAACAATAAGGAAATTGTGTTACCATAAGTATAATACCGTCGTTGGATATAAGTCCTTGATAAAACAACTTTTCTCAGTTAGCCAAGCAAGCCTGTTTGAATATTCTATCTCGTTGTTATTAGGCAGAAGTCTAAGCATATATGGGTAGGATCTTCACATTTGAAATAGCGGAGCAACCAAATGTTTGAGAGCCCTGTTAGGTTTATTTTCTCCCAACCTAAGTAACCAATCATCATTCAAAATGGGCCTAGTCTTAGCATGTGTGGTCAGAATCCTACATGATGATTGGTCAATTATGTTGAGAGAAAATAGACCTGACAGGGTTATCAAACATTTGGCGGCTATACTATTTGGAATTGGTTTTTCATTCTTACTAATTTGCCCCTAGTTGCTCCACCAGTCAAGTTGAGTGTTTCCAGAAGGCTATAAAAATAATCTATAAAATTTTCAGCTTCAGTAAATAGTAACTTGTGGCAATAAACAATTAGAATGATTAGAAAAGTTAAGAGTCTTTTTAGGATCCCAAAAAACGTGGCCTAGATTCTGCTCTGCTGTTCTTTACAACAGAAAGCAGCATTTCTCATCTAAGCTCGAACTTCTAAATGAATTCAAATTACAGATCATGGATCAAATCTCAATTATGCAAAGGGATTCAATGAGGCATTCAAACGATTCAGTAGCACGAGTGGAAACCCAGGTAAAAAAATTCACATGTTCTGTTGCCTCCATTTCTGTTCTTACATTAAAATATAGATTACTTGTCATTTGATCTACTTAGTAAATATAGTCTCTGCTACTATTGTCCCTAACAGCATTTCACTCGATATGTTCCTCTGATTGTTTTGTTCTATAATTGGCTCAAATTGCTGCCACTGATGTCCATCTTACTTCAGAACGTTTCATCCTTATGACTTGAGATCAGGGTTGTTGTGGAGGCTCGGGGGGCTCGGCCCCATTTGTTACAATTAGGAAGGTTTTGTGGGCTCAGCCCCTTTCTAATGAACGTATGCTAGTTTGCTGAACTCCAAGTTTGATAGCGTCAACCAGCCCTTTATTTCGGTTTTATGTATGTTTTGTGTCAATCTTGCGCATATTTAAATTGGAGCAGTTTGGACGAATTTACTGGGTGCGATGCTGGGCGTAGCCCATGGAATGAATGACAGTTCAGCTCCCCTTCATAGTTCTTTATGATAGCACCGCCGCTTGCAGACTGGTTTTCTCCAACAGGTCTGAACTTTCCCTCCTCCTATCGATCCTTTTTCTTGAAGGAGTTAGATAATTGTATTCCCTCTGTTTACACAACTTTTTATTTCTTTCGACTTCTCTAAAGTTTTAAAGGTGGATTTCACAACGACAGTCAGACAGGAAAAGCAACATCAACTTAACTGGTATTTCTAGGAAGAAATTTTTAATCGGGAAATATCTTATGTTTTCAGAAAAACTCATTTTCTTGGTGACATCTGGACGGAACACGCATAGTGAAGAAGGTGTTTTAAAAGAGATAGCTGATGGAAATCGCAGATTTGAATTTAAAATTGTGATAAGCTCGTTTGTCATAAACGGTAGGTTCTCTGACCATATCCTAACACTATATAATGCATGTATGACATGTATTGCTTTAAAGAGTTTTCCAGTAATGTATTCTGTCATAATATGCCACTTAATTCAGCAAGTACCCAGTTCAATAAGAGATCCCAGTGACATTGTTACAGTATGTGAAGTGGAGAGTGGCGTAAGAGACAAATTTGAAAGGAGTTCGCTCTCTCTTTCTTTCATTAGCTTTGCAAATGTCTACTGGAGCGAGGCGTTTTCATGGCAATATTGTCGATCAAAACTGTGGTCTCTACAAAATAAAAGAGTGCACTCCTCCTCCTTTGAATATTCGTGTGAGTACTCCATTTTTATGCTCACTAGATTAGTTTAATTCCAAGATGCTCCAAGCCCGTGAGATTTAGGCATATTTCTTTCACAGATATTGTAGTATCAATATACGAAGTTTTCAACATTTGTTAGAACATGTGTACAATTATATAATACAATAAGACTAATATTGATTTCTAGATAGCTTTTAGCTGGCTCACTTTGCCTTTTGGACAATTTGCTAGTTTTCAGCTTCTGTCACACTCTTTGTGTATTTCTGACTAAAGACCACAACCACTTTGCATAGAGTTGTGGATCTGTAAGCGTTGCTTATTTCAGGTTCTGTACTTTGCCCACACCATCTAGTACTGAGTGATTGTCTTGTGTGATACTTTTGTGACTTAATTGCAGAGTGGCAAGCTAGTAGCTGTCCAGAAACAACTGGAAATGAGGAAAAAGTTTGGTACATTCTTGAACTTCATTGAGGATGAATCAGAAGCAAAAGTTCGTTACTCCTTTCCATACCTGGATTACTTTGGGCATGGTAAACATCGCATATTTGTATACATTTTAGTCCCTTGTGGGTGTGTTGGGATGGATAGCCCCTTTGGAATAGTTCCATTCCCTTCCATTTCTAGCACACCTCTCTTTCTACTTACCGATATCTAATTATAAGATCAAATGCATGATATCACTTACCTTTCCTCTTGAATGTATCCGCATACCCTTAACTTGGTCTCTCTTCAATCTTCTGGAGTTGAGAAAATCGATATTTCTTAATGTGTTCTCCCTGTGCCATTGAATAGACTAATATCGTTGCCAAAATTCTTATACCAAGGTTTTCTTATCGAATTGTCTCTTGTAAAATCCTGTCCATTCTAGCTATATTGATTGCAATGTCAATACCAACGTATTATAAATCAAAGTTAAAAGGAGTCGCAAGTATTGATCTTGTCGTTTCTGAATTACTGAGTGATGTGACGTATTTCAAAGAGGGACATAATGCTTACAGATTCCTCATCGAAAAATCCGGTGTGTACTAATTTCTGTTTTGTTTCAGTCCATTTTGTACCTATACTATTTATTTATGTATATGAATGAATATGTATTTTTAAAGATATATTTAAATTAAAAAATATTTCTACCAGAAGGATCTAAGGTTGACTGTCAGTATTTACTAATGTACTAACTGGTTTGCTTTATCATATGTAAAATATCTCCATTTCTTTTACTGCATGCTTTGATGATCGTTCAAGTAAAGTATAGAAATATTATGGAAAGTGCCAAGACTCACAATTACTTCTCATCAAGGTTTCAAATCCTGCCGTAGAATAAGCTATATAATGCATTTCATTATCACCAACAATACTGGCCTAAAAGAAATTCTTCTAGAAGGCCTAAATAGATGTAGTTTAAAGCACAAGTGCCAAATCTTAGAGATTTGACTAGTTGTTTTGCAATTTACAAATATATGTTTGAGCAAACCTGATTCGATTTCTTTGAATTTCAGGCCTCGTTTATCAACATCCTCTTCTTCCACAACCTCTCCTCGCCTTGGAACCCACGGTTCCTGTCGATATTTCGCTGTTCGAAACCGCCAAAGCATTCAAGACCATCAGAGCTTCGATGATAAGGTATTTTTTAAATATGTAGCGTACATGAGTGGGAGGGTTGAAATTATTGTCTTAGCCATAGCTATGTATTCTATGAATTTGTCTGTCAGTTATTGTACCCACAAAATTATCAGCTCCCTATATCACATCATAACGCTAGTGTAAAGATAGTTCTTCTCATGGTTGCAAATATACTTTTTTCAGTGGGGGTTTTGGCAATGAATCCATGCTGACAAACAGATCACTCTCCAGAGGAGACAGCTCGTTGGAAGGGGCCATCGGTTTGGCAAAGAACTACACATATTTCTGGCAATCGGTAGGTGTTATGAGGAAATTCTGAACTGATGAATGTCTCTTTGTAGTGGCCGAGTCTTCTACAATCACATGTTTTACATTCAGATCAAAGCCGAATCTTGAATGTTGCCTTACGATTAGAAACATGAATCACGCCTAAGACACGAGAAAGCACAAACTTTGAATTCTCTTTATGTTTGTATAGATAACTGGTTGTCTGATGATGTCAATTAGCGTGAGAGTCTCAGTCACAACGCGGTCTTGTTCCACAGGGTCTAACTGGCTCTGTCTAATGACATTGAGCACTGTACAACAGACGGACAAAACGCAATTTCTCATTATAAATAAGTAACTATATATATGTTTATTTATTTGTTTATTTAGAATGAAAATTAAAATTTGTCCGTCTGTTGTACAGCTAAATAGTTTATATATATATATATATATATATATATATATATATATATATATATATATATATATATATATATATATATATATATATATATATATATATATATATATATATATAGAATAAAACACAAATATACTTTTCTGTCAGTAAACGTTTCGATTAGAATCTTCATCAGTACTGATGAAGATTCTAATCGAAACGTTTACTGACAGAAAAGTATATTTGTGTTTTATTCTATGTATACAATTTATATACTTTGTGGATGCGGCTTAGGATCAGTTTATATATATATATATATATATATATATATATATATATATATATATATATATATATATATATATATATATATATATATATATATATATATATATATATATATATATATATATATATATATATATATATATATATATATATATATATATATATATATATATGCTATATTTATACAGTTTATACAGCGTAATAACCGTTCGATTCTCTATTCCAGATTCCACTAACTAACTTCTCATTGGGTGTCGTCATAGAAACATCAAATTCCAACCAATATCAAATAAATGACCAAACACAGCCTAAGAGTCCCATGGTATATCATCGAATCGACAAATTAAAAAGGGAATCCAAATATTCATTTTGTCGACGAAATAGTCACATTGCTCTGAATGGTTTGTTAAATTTTTGTAATATTATGTATCCATCACACACTGTTGTCATCTTCTAAGCCGAGTTAAGATTGCAACAAATGTCCCTGTAAAGAGAAGTTTTGCAAAATGATTTTACAGCTGAATTGCAGCCATAAACCTTGGTTGAAATCTAAGCATACCTGTTCCACTGTACGTCTTGGATTATATTGTCCTAGTACTCCCGGAGAATCATAAGCGTAAGAAATTAGTTAGGCACTCTGAGCTATGTTTGACAACTGCATCAAAAAGTGAATTCTGTCCTTGTGATTTATGGCTTCCATACTTTCCAATTGGCGCTTCTACCCCCCTCTTTTTAAGTGATCTGTTATTCTAGAATCTAGACTATTAGCAGACTAATCTTACATCTAGGACGTTCTGTCATTAAATTACCCGCTGATGCATTTGGAAGTCCAAGAACATATTATTCAGAAGAGACACAAAACATTGTGAAAGAAATCATGGACTTCTTTTCCAGTAGTTCATCGTTATCGCCTACTATTATTACTGTGAGTACTTCATAAGTTCCATTTCTATTTTCTTTTGATTGATTATCTGAATTTGCCTTAACCTCATATATGATTGTATCAGCGCACCCCTCCGGTGGCGCGTGCTATTTGTGGTGCATTTGCTCACGTGGATTGGAGCGCAGTAAGTGTATAATTTAACTGCACCACCACACTGCAATTTAGCAGGTATACATTGAATATATTAATATTATACATGAATATTTATAAGATGGAAGAACACTGGGAGGCAAGTATAACTATTAATCCTTGTCCTTGCTTGCTAACATTTCCAAATTGGTGCTTGATAACTGTGCTTTAGACGGCGTTTAGCAGTATTTATGCTTGTTACTTCTGCACCATCGTGCTAACATTTTATGAAAAACAACTTAGATTACCCAAAAAACAGCAAGTCTAGTGCGTTCATATTAGATATTTTGAACTAAAGTGCTTCTTTTTGAGTCGTTCAGCAATATGATAAGAAAATGTCAAATCTTCATGGCCGTTTGTTCAAGATTTCCTTAATATCAGACTTGTCGTTGGATACAGACCTAAATAATTGAAGAAAAGTTCTTTTTTTAGTCCAAAGATTTTGCAAACAATCTGAAAAAGAGCGTAGACATAACAAGCAGTCTTGATGCGTTCTGGACAAGTGTATACTCCCCATATGTTGCTTGGAGGTGCAAACTTATTCGCATAGACATTGCATATATAAACATACCTTCGCTACATAAATGTATATATATATATATTTATTTCTTGAATTCTCTTTATACTTTAAAATTTCTTGATTGCTTGTAGCTTTTTGACAATATATATATATATATATATATATATATATATATATATATATATATATATATATATATATATATATATATATATATATATATATATATATATATATATATATATATATATATATATATATATATATATATATATCTATATATCTATATATATGTATATGTATATTATATATAGGAAGTCAGTAGCTTACCATTAAGAGAAAATTAAAAGTTATCACCACCAGGAGTCTAGCCATGCTTTCCGGGCAAGTATCGTAACCACTAATTATGTCTAATTATATGTATATATATATATATATATATATATATATACCTCTCAGTTTTTAAAAGAATATTTTATATAAGAACATGAAATTAAGTCTCAAAAAATGCTGAAATTTAAGAGTGTTTGGGGGTAGTGCAAGACTCAAGCTCTCTTAAACTCTTTCTTTATTTTGAGTATTTTTAGAAAGGATTCATTAAAAAGTAAAAAAGCAATAACATTGCTTTAAACTTTTGCCGTTACGTAACATCAGTAATTTGACACTCCCACCCCTAATGTTCTTCATAACAGTTTGTCACAAAATTGGCACATACCGAGCCACCCTCCTACCGTTATGTACTTTTTGAATGTCCCCCAAAGGCACTACTCATATCTATACCAGTACATAAACTCTAATTTCCTAATTTGCGATGTTTGTATCTTTGCTATTATCCATTTGTATGCTCTTATGTCTTTGCATATTTTTACATTATGATGTCATCCTTCCAATAATCCACTTTAATTCTCTCTTCCTTTTGTTAAAAATAATAATTATCAGACCACCTTATCTAGGCTTTTACCCATCCTTGTGACGAGTGACATAGGTGTCTTATCTCGGAATTCACCTATTCGCCTTTTCAGATATATTGCAACAGAAGATGGCGTCTTTCGAATCTTCCCTGGTGTCCAGATACATCCTTTGTATGATCCACGAAATAGGCCATGGTATTTTAAAAACTGTCTACTTCTTTTAATATATAATGATTTAGACTATATTCAACATTCACTGAGTTTCCATTCAGTTGGCTAAGTTTAGACATCATATCAACAACTTTTGTTTCGCAATATAGACGAAGTCCAAAGTCTGGTCTGAAGTCTGAGCTTTTAACATGTTTAACTGACTATCCAATACAAATTTTATGTTTTTACGCATGACTCTAATTATGCTGTCGTTGCTTTTCAGGTATCAAAGATCACTGCTTTACCCAAATACAGCTGTCCTATCCACACCGTACTTGGACGATACATCGCAATCCATGATAATTACATTCAGCCAGCTGTTACAAAAGTATGGATGATTCTAGCCCTCTTCCTCCCCCCGAGCTGAACTGTTTTGTTTCTTAGGCAATCTATAGACTGGACAGTCAACCAAATATTGAATAAGTCGTAGCACTAGGAAATAACTAAATATCTTGCTGGTGATACAGTTCATTAATAAGCAACTGTTGTAATTCCAAATGTTGACTTAAGAAACGTATAAATTAAATAATTAAAGAACTAAACAAATAAGCAAGTAAACTAGTTAACTAATTAAAACTCATAAGAAAAACTCAATCAATGTAAGCATCATTTTTGTAGCAGAATCATTCAAACTGCAATTCATATCATTATTTATTTATTCATGCTTTCTATTTTTCCACCGGCATATTTCTGCATGTATTTATCTTTTTTCAGAAAAAATGACAACACAATGAATACCGTCGCTGTGATGGGTTTAGACTTTTCAATGTATCAATTCGGGAAATTCTTGATGGATAACATTGTAGGATGTCGCACAAGTAAATCAACGTATGTATTGTCTATGAAATAATATTCATATCTGTGCAAATAGATTAAATAATAGTTATAAAGAAGAGATATAAAAGGGAGGTGTAAAGATTAGATATATGACCTAAGGTAGAAAGCAATCATAGTTTGAAGAATATTGGATATCATTTTTGCATTTTTGACATGTTTTCAAAGCAATACTTAACCGCAGCTTGAAATAAAACATGGTAGCAAAATAGAACAGTTAAGTTCAGTTCAGTATGATATAGTATAGTATAGTATAGTATAGTATAGTATAGTATAGTATAGTATAGTATAGTATAGTATAGTATAGTATAGTATAGTATAGTATAGTATAGTATAGTATAGTATAGTAAAGTATAGCATAGTATAGTATAGAATAGTATAGTATAGTATGGTGTAGTATATTAGTTTTTACTTTGCAATCGAATGAAACACATTGGCTCGTTTTTATGTTAAATTAGTAAGCCTATTTAAATGAGCCTATGACGATGTCTCGATTTTACATTATATTTTATTTCATTTATAATTTGAAATCCCTTCATTTTTATGTTCCACTTTGATTACTAGGCGTTCTTGCATAGTTTTGGATAAAAGTGGCCTGATAGTCTACCATCCTGATTTCTCAAAAGCTCAGGCAAATCAACAGCTCGAAGGACAGCATATCACAAAAATGGTAGCTATTTGTTTTATTTATCCTATAGTTATATTATCATTTACAACTTCCTATCTTGCAATACATCTTGCAGACAGTCACCGGATCATATTGCTTATCAACCTGTCAGCAATCATCCGATCAACTATGATCAACTTCAATCAATATTTAAACCAATTAGTTAAGTTTTAATAATTCTTGTTATCACTTTCACAAAGCCCTTTTTATCGCTTTCTCAAGTGTGTGCTCTTGCCGCTCTTTTTTTATCTCCCACAGCTTCCTCCCTCTCTAGATCTCGTATTTTCTATTTTTACGACTCTCAGGTCCTTTACTCTTACATTTATTCTCTTGGACTTGAGTATCTGCGAGAACAACTGCTCTTTCTTGTGCTTAGAGCTTTGGCATTAGGTATATCCACATCTTGGCAATCAAAGAAATTCACCTTTTAAGGAATAAAGCTATATTCCATTTCCTTGTTGTGCTAATTTTATATTGCTGCAATCAGCTGATTTTTAGCAAAAATCAAATTTATCATTTACTACTAATATACTTTTAATGTCTCTAGCTGCCTACGGTTGCGTCTGATCTAATTGCGAAAAAGCTGCTCATTAAGAAATCTTGTATTGGCATTCACAAATCAAATAAATCTTCGACCAACCCTGTGCCTCATTTGCAATATTTCTATTTGGTAAGAGAACTTTCTACATCATAGTAATTTTTTGAATATAATAGTGATTTTTGTCTGCACAACGAGAAACGGGAAAGACTTGCCTATTTGAAACAGAATCGAGTGATTGCCTTCTATTCATCCTAGCTATTTGCGGACATTTCCAATCTCCTTCAATCTTTCGGTATTGTTTAAATACGCTACATCTTCACTTCAGTGTTCCAAATTGTTGGAAGCAGGGCAGTGAGATTAAAGTTACTATATTATGCTAGAGGTTTTTGAGTACACGAGAGGATTTTAACTTAAATTGATCCATGAACAGTACCTAAATACTTTGAAAAGTATATTTCTGGTTATTTTGATGATTTTCAGGCAGGTCACTTTTATATTGCTGATTTACAAGTTTAAATTGCAGTTTTTTCAATTGGCTGATTTTTGAGACTAGTAGATTTGGGACTTAGAATTTGAAAGTAGATCTTCATATCAAACTTTCATCACATGTTGATTATTCCTTGACAAATGATTTGTACAGAAAATTTTCACCTGTTAGCATGGAAACAGTGTTTCAGCAGTTTTTTGAAGCTAGAAAAGGTTTATTCAAATTCTTTCTGTACAAAACATAGGGCCCTCTAGGATGAAAGTATGGTGAAAAGTACAAATCAATAGCTTATTTGTTCTTGGATTATCCTCTTCCCAGTGAAAAATGTGAACGTGCTTGCAGATCGCATAAATTAGCAGAATTATGAATTTAACGGTGAGAAAATGTGTGAGATGCTTTTACTTGTGGGTTGGCAAATTTTTGACGCAATATCACTTGTAGTTAGTATTTTATAGAAGAAAGAGTGAAAAAATTTATCATAAATTTAAAGTGTGAAGGGCTACCTTAAGTTCATTTGTGGCTCTTGTGAAGGTCTATATCATTCTTCTATTAAGCTTGATGTAACAAGAGTGATCAATGTACACCCATCGACGCTTGCGGATTGTCCACAATATAAACTTGTGCCGGTTCCAAACACAAACGCCTATGTGCTGTCCGTCAGAAACAGCTGTCTAAAACAAAGTTGTTGTCCATGTCCGAAGGTAAGTGTCATTTATATTACAGTATGCGACTTTAAACATGAAACATGAATTATTATTCTGCTCTGTAGCATAGGAACTGGCCTGTTCGTCGTGGCAACGGGGCTAAAATCAGGAGCGCTGTGGAGGGTGGTTTGGGGAGACTAGATTTCCTTGTTAAAATGTGATGTATGTTTAGAGGGCTCTGCCCCCTTTCCAACAAGTCTATGCTAGCCTGGTGAGTCCCTGACTTTCCAATATCAACCAGTCTCTTAATTCGGAATCTGTATTTATGTCAACATCTTTTAAATTGTGTAAGGTTTCTGTATGTATTTGAGTTTGAAGAGTTTGAATGAAGTATTGGGCATAACCATGGAGGTGACCGATAGAATAAGGCTACAGCACAACGCTCCTTCTTAACTCTTTGGAATGGGGCCTTTGGCTAAAACCACATGAGTTCATCAGTCAACCTGCCTGAAAAAATGTTACTGGATGTTTTCCTCTTTAAGTCTATAATTCTATTGTATTTACCAATCTTCGGTCTCTTTGTTTGCTATCTTCTAATATGTAAAGTTAGGCTCGTTTAATGAAAATTGGATTCATTGTTCACTCTTGTCCTCCAAAGTATATCATAACTAGGCCGTATTTTCCGGGAAGTTTTTCATCATTAAATCCGGCATAATTTCAAGAATTGATCGGATTGTACATAAAGTGATGCGAACCTCAAAGAGAAAGCTTGCTTTATTAATCGATTACAGTAGGTAACTGAAATTAAGAATTATTAAGCAGCGGATAAATGATGGAGTGGATCAGCGGACCTTGCCCATGTGCAAAAGACTGAATTAGGTGTAGGCTCTGTTTTATTATGAAGACTTCCTAGAACATCATAATCACTATTTTAGAGGGAGTCTCTATAAGGCGGGCTGTAAATCAAGGAACGGAACGTTGTTCAGTTTCAAACGCCCTTCTCCCTTTAGCGGACACTTCCATAAAGTAGACACTATAATTCGGAACGAATGGTGTCCACTGTAGAAAGATTCCATTGAATATATATATAATGTCCACGAATAGCAGGGGTGATTCTAACATAATTTTTTGAAGGATGGAACCTGTAGAACACTTTATCCTGACCATACCTGCCACTGTCCTTGTAAGAATTTCCTGAGATGTGATGAAGCGCTCATGACAATGTAAGTTATACCATATTTATTCGATTATGCACTGTCCTCGTTTGAGTCCCCGTCAATATTAAGTCGCATCAACTGAGTTTCATAAAAAATACTCCTCCATTGATTCTATATAATAGCACCCAAAAAACAACGCCAAAGACTACTAGGTTGAAGTGAAGGATGTAAAAACTGATCGAAACCTGACTGTGCATCACTTTATTGGGCACCCTTGATTGTACAATTTGTCATGAATAATTATAAGCAGCGGGTTTTTAATCAGTTAGGTAGGATATGATGCATCCATTTTAATTCAATGGAACATACAAGGGAGCCTGTTTTCATCGGTAGATTAGTTGTAAGTCTGGTAATAGTTGTTAAGGAATAAGGATAAGAACAACATCAACAGCAACAACATCTTCTTCTAAAACAATGATCAAAATTCTAATAATGCGGGGCCGATCCAATGGCATATTTCTAAGGAAGAAAACATATTAGCTGCATCTGGTCGCTATGTTCATAATTTTCTTGACAATGTATCTTGATGAAGGCATGTCCAATTTGAGATCTTCATTATCAACACTATCATCATCATCATCATCATCATCATCATCATCATCATCATCATCATCATCACAATCATCATCATCATCACAATCATCATCATCATCACCATCACAATCATCATCATCATTACCATCACAATCGCCATCATCATCATCATCACCATCACAATCGCCATCACTATCACCATCACAATCGCCATCATCATCACATCATCATCATCATCATCATCATCATCACCATCACAATCATTATCATCATCACCATCGCAATCGCCATCATCATCATCATCACCATCAATATCATCTTCATCATCATCATAACCATCGCCATCACTATCACCATCACCATCACAATCTACATCACAATCCACATCACAATCTCAAGCATTACAGTCATAATAATCATCACAATTTATCAATTTTTTAAAAGGCCCACAGATCTCGTATGCCCACCTCCACCCACTAACCTACTGCTGCCGGTAAAAACAAAAGAGGCCAAAGAAAAGGAGTTGATTGAAGCACAAGGTTTGCAAAGTTGCCAAAAAAACCAATGTGGGAGTATTGAAAACTGGTAAGTGGATCTCATGCTCTCTCAGGATCACAACTTAATTTTGTATTGATTGGTTGATTGATTAATTGGTTGATTGACTGATTGATTGATTGACTAGCTGATTATCTGGCTGATTGGATAGCTGTGCAAATTTGTGTGTATTACATATGGTGTGTGGTATGTGCTAGTATGGTGTTTAGTGTGTAGTGTGTATTGTATAGCTTGTGGTCTATGACCTTGTGTGTGCATTAGGGGTGCATATACGAATTTTTGTGACATAAAAGCCCTTTGTTAACATTACTGGCTGTTAAATTCATTTTCTTTGTTATTCAATTCCTTATTATATTTAATATCGTTTATTTTTGTCATTTTTAGGGGCAACTGTACCAAGATTGGGTGTCAGTGGTGCTTTATGGAGTCCAGCGGCAAACTGCTACCAAATTCTGATCAATTCTGTGGATTCAGCGAAAAGTGTCCGCGCGGTAGACTGCTCTCGATTAAGCATTTGAACTCGAAATCGCCTACAAGCAATTCTGTGGCAATTGCAATTCCAGTTGTAATTGGTTGCATTTTTGCTATTGTGCTCACACTTGGCCTCTATATCAGAAGGAAGAAATTACCTCACTGCAATAATGGTGGTCCTAAGACCACAGAAGGCAAGCAAGCTGAATCGTATGTACAAGAGAATACAAAGGTGACGATGCGAAAACCTAGATCCAATGAGCTAGCAATATGATTACCAAATGTGCCTCATTTGCCATTCTCTAAATATCTTTATGAATGGTAAAGAGCTAGAAATGTTTCTACAATGTTTATTGCCATGGTGGTTAACGTTGCATTGCTTCCCTATGTACAATATCTCATTTCATTTTCATTTTTCATTTTCAAATCATTTATGGAGGTGGCTCTTCAGTGAATGCTGGTTTACTAGGGGCCCTCCATTTATTTTAAAATAGAACAACATAATATCTTTAAAAATATACAGATATGCAAAAGTAACTTACAGTTTGATAAAGCATCAGATAAAATAGAAAGCCTTATTCAGTTTTGATTTAAAAACCTAAAGACAAGATGTTTGCTTAATTTCAAGTGGAAGGGCATTCCATGGCTTAAGACCTCTATAGAAAAGCATTTCTACCCATTGGTATTTCTGACCAAGTCTGTATTGGTATTTCGTAGAGCCCGCAGATGGCTCTCAGAATTTCTGATAAGTAAATCTGACAAGTACTCTGATGCTAGACCATTAAGGGCCTTGAAAACCACCTTGTTAATTTCAGCATCAATCAGATCTTGGATCGTCCCCAGCTCAAGAGTATTTAAAGGTGGTCTAACTTCAGCGTCATAGTGGCTATTTGTTGGTATCCTTACCGCTCGATTTTGAAGTTTTTGCAACTGCTTCTTTTCGGCCGCACCGCAGTTTCCCAAAGCAGAGCTTTGATATTACCTTTCCAATTAAGATCCCCATCCACTTGTATGCCAAGATATTTGGCAGTTAGGACATTATCTATTCGTTCATCCTGTATGCTTAAAGACAATTTTTCATTATATTTAGCTAAATACATTTCCCTCTGCTTTGTTGATATAATCATTGCCTTTGTCGTAGTAACATTTAAGGACAATTTATTACCCTTCAGCTATTCAAAGGCAGTAGCAAGGTCCTTGTTCATTGTCTCATTTAGCTGGTGAACATCATCAGATCGATAGGAGAAACTAGTGTCATCAACGTGCATTGCTACAGTGGAGTTCTGGCAGCTTGTGGTAGGTCATTAATATAGAGAAGAAATGACAAGGGCCCTGAGCACGACCCCTGAGGTACTCCTATATTAATGTCCATTAGTTCTGACTCGACCCCATTTATACTGCAGTGCTGCTTGCGATTTAAAAGATAAGATTTGAGCCATGATGATTCCCTTCCTAGGAGACGGTAGTGCTCTAATTTTTGACTCAATGTTGTGGTCCACAGTGTTAACAGCTTTTCTCACGTCGATCAGTACTAAAGTAACAAGCTGTCCATTGTCCAGATCACTGTACCAGCCATTTGTGTTTCTTGGCAAACACGTTGAGGTAGAATGCAGTGTACGAAAACCAAATTGCTCATTAGCAAGTAGGTTATTTGAATTCAAATGCTGGCACAATCTCAATTCTGAATCCTCAATCAATGCTCTAGCATTCATGCCTATGCCAATGTTTGTGACTTATCCCTTAGCTTGTCTAAGCCTGTTAATGCAATTGTGCATTACTTATACCAAGAAGTACATTTATTCCCTAAATCAAAGACTCCTACTCGATTTTGTGAGTATCCTAAGCTTAGTTAGTTTTTACTTTTAAGTTTTCAACACTAGTGAAAGATACAGTATGAAATCCAGAGGTACATCTTATTGTACACAGTTTTTTTGGAAGCTGGGATTCAACCAAATCATTGTCATATGTAGCAACATGCTGTGCCCCATTCCGTGATTGGGCGTTTAAAAGGGTGTACTTAAAAAATCAAAAATTATAATTTTTCGTTGGTATAGAAAATAGTAGAAGCCCGACAATAGACGGCCAGATCAATGATTTTCATCCACTGTGCCATCAGGAATTGACCGATTTGGCCCTGGTCAGCAATTCATAGACTTCATCACTAAAGTGCTAAGAATATAGTGCTGAGAAATGCGCTCGTCAGTTTGACTGAGACAATTCGTACGACCTTAGGTTCAAAAGATGTTGTGGGCTTAATTTCAATGGATTTATCGAAAGCATTTGATTGTATGCCATATGGTCTGCTCATTACGAATTTGGACACAAATGATTTTGGGATGTAGAACCAAAAGTTACTTGAAAATTACTTCTGAAATAGACAAAGAGTAAAGATAGATAAGGCATACAGTAACTGATCGAAAATGAAGGCTGGTATACTTCAAGGTTCTGTGCTATGTCCATTATTCTTCAATATCTTCCTCAATGATTTCATCTACCCAATTAAGCTGTGGAAGGTGTGCAGTTCTGCAGATGATAATATTATTTTCTCTTTTGGGATTTCTTTTGAAGTTTGGTACTCTGTAAAGCAGTGTTTTGTTGATCCTTTTTAACTTTTTCTCTTGCAGTTATGAAAATCTTACTGTGTAATATATTACTATCTATTCTATTGCCACCGTGTTGAAGTAGCTTATCTTTTTGTTTAGCTTTAATCTATGCACGGGAACATCCAGAAAGTATGCACGCCAGAAATCACTATACCTCTTCTATGATCTTACGAAGCTTACGAACAATTTTTCACAAAATAGGCAAAACTACATCAACTTCTCACTTATGCTAAAGCAATTGCTTCAATGTTTTCATATTGCACCATTTTGTCCGCATTTTCGTACGTGTGAGTGCGCTTTTCACTATGCTCACCAATCGACCCTCAAGCACATAAGTACTGTTCACTCGCTCCAATCCCCTGACAAGGATCCATACTCCATAACTGGCCCATTGGTGAGATTACTGAACCCAGGCCGCATGACGAATCGCTGATCCTACCTCCGCAAAGAATTTTCAAGTCAAAAGCAATTTAGTACACGAGGATAAGTATGATTTTTCAGTTGCTCTAGAGAATAGCATAAATTTCACGATTTGAATTTATTACATAATTCCATTTGTTCGATATAGCAGAGAATCCCAGTTCGGAAGTCGGTTGTCATACTAAAACGTTGACAAGTGTACTGTGCTATAAAGGTGTTTCTTTCTTTTAAATTTCATGTGTACATTTCAATTACTAATACAAATACTAATCTCTGTAATAATAGGAAATTTGTATCTGGCAGACAGAGTTACACAGATAGCTAACAAAAAGACTGAAAAATCTAAAACAAGACGAGTCTCTGCATAGAGGTTGCATGGATCTATATTTCTTGGTAGGTAAGGAGACCAGGGTTAGTCCAGGGTCTGCCTGTCATGCAGGAAAGAGTAATCAGATCGCATTATGATTGCTGTAATCTGTCTATATGTAATTTAAGGGCTGTTTTTCAAAATCAAGATCATTGCAGATTCCAATGAAAGACTTGCAAGAATTCCAAAAATTTTTATGGAGCTAACGGAGAAGTTAATGAATTTCGTATTACAGTATTTTGAAGAGAGGTCACCAGTGAGCTGCAGGTAATTATCCCGCTTCTCATCTGCATTGATATTTATATTGGTTTCAACGATATAGATCGTAGCTATTCCAAAAGCAAAAGGCAAACCTGGACACAACAGGTTCCCTGTCAAAAATCAAGGTGAGAGGAAGTCTGGGTAGTCAACATATAGGGTGGAGTTTTTAATGCATTGTTATGTTGATGCTATGAAACGTAGAGCTGACTTATGTCTTCAAGTGTAGCGGCCAAGAACAGTCGGGTGAAGACTCAAGCGCACATAGTGGCCACCAAGCATTTCGAAGTCCTTCGAATTTTGCAACTGTACTCCGCAATGTCCACATCAGCTAATCTTGTTGCGCACACTCTGGTCACCTGGATTGTAATAGTGGATACGTGGCCTCACAGAGTAATAGGGCCCTAATATGTGGTTGGTTCAAGTGATGTGAGATAGCCAGATAGTAGCGAATGCAAATGTTAGAGCGGAGGAGGAGGAGGAGGTGCTTAGGCTAGTACTTCAAGGCCTAAGAACAACTCACACCTGCGATTGCATTGCATGCATGCGATTGAGCTTGCCTGACAAGTACAGGCGAACAATTAGACGGAAGATATGTTTGTATGAAGAAATGTTGTTTATCATAGGGATTTTGACAGATGCTAGATTTAAATTGTGTATGGAGAACTGGGGAAAGATTGGCAAGTTCTACGAGTTACCGGGAGGAGGTGAGTTTTGTAGTCAATCGAGGACCTTTTTGCTAATGCTATAAGTTTAAATTAATTGGAAGTGATGGCAAACGAATCCTATTAGCAGCTAAAGAGTAAGATTCTTGTTGAGTCTAGGAAGTATATCTCATTTATAAAATATGTACATTATTGCATATACTGTTTAGACTTTGGTAAGTCAGTCAGTCAAAGTAACTGCTTTAGCTGCTAGTGAACAGGCACGGCTTCAGTGACTTTTATAGCCTTAATCAAGCAATTTATTGTTTATAGCTCCCAATTTTTATGTGTAGTCTGCAACTTTTTTGGCAGCGCCGTGCCTACGTCAGACGAATGCTTTAATGCTACTGCAGTACAGGTTGTTGTGTTTAGGTTGTCTGGTTTTTGTTGCAGTAGTTATGTACCATCATATAGGCAATTTTGAACATCAAAAGTTGGACACGGACCCATGCAACACATATAGCCATACTTTCCAAGGAAGTATAGTGGTAGGTTTGAATGGAAACATTCTTTGGTTATAAAAAGGCCCTACTCTATTAAAGTAGCAGTAGCACCTATATTTTTGCTCTTAGAACTGAGTGCCTATTTAAAGTAATAAACATCCCATCTCCAATTCATATATTTAGTATCAATGACAGAATTAGTAGCCTGACAAATTTTATACTCTTAAGAGAGCTTTGCCACAATGCAGTGAAGGTGATCTATGCTCAGTTTGCAATAAATAAGTCTTTGAGAAATTTCTCTTTGGAGGTTGTCCCCATTTTTCTGTATTTATTGGAATAAGATTATACACCACATGTTTGTTCCTCTGATACATGAGACTAGGCCCCTTTTAGTGTTTATACATTCTAGTTATTCTTCCAGGTAGCACAGTACTACAGAAAGAACCCCTCACTTACTCTTATCTACTTTAGGACTGCATTTCATAACAATGGCAGCTTATAAACCAAACCATATAGTTCTACCTCTGGTTTTATGAGTTAAACCCAAATACATACCTAAGCTAAATGTTTGTCATAATTTCTTTCAAAGTACAAACTCTAAAAGTAATCAACAGTGTAATTTTTACAATGTGTACACTACATAGAGATTGTAGTTAAATTTTATTGATTGTGCTGTTGAGTCAAATACACACTGAGTTTGAATTTTTGATTATAATATAGGGAGTTCATCTGGTGTACAGAGAGCCAAAAACCTTGCCTAGTTAAATGTTTAATTTCCCCAATTGCTCAATTAATGTGTGCCCCAATCTTGTTAGCAGGGCAGCATTAAATTATCTAAAGTACATTGCCAATTGTTAATTACATCATTAATTTAGTTTAGTCTTTACTTTGATGCTATTCTTTTTGTTTATTGAAACATAGTGAAAGATAAGACCTGTTTGTATGACACTATGAATGTTATTTTATCTCAAAATGAGCAATAGTTTTGAAACATGAAAGTAAAGCATGTAGGGCAAATTTCTATGGGGGCAAAATATTGGTGTGGTCATATGGGCTGGGTGTTTTCTAACAGTATAGATTTTGTGCATGTCAGAAGTTATTCTGTTTTCACACCTCCTGGCTCCTACATACTGTGCTAGAAGTTCATCAGACTAGCCTGTGCTCATTTGAAAGGGAGCTGAGCCCCCCCCTATATATTATACTTTTTATCATTCATCTCATTTATACAAGGAGGTTATGCCCTCCATGGCCCTTCAATGGCACTTGTTTTGTCACAGCACCTAGAGCAATGCAAGACACCTACTTTGAATCAAGAGAGTGAAACTAAAGGATGATGAACTTGCAGGTACATCCCTTGGTGACATTAGCTTTGATAACTAAGCTGATAGGGCCTGCAAGCAGTTTGTGGTTGGCCTTACAAAGCTCTCATGTGAGCTAGTAGATTGCCTGAAATTGTTCAAAAACTGTTCTTAAATTGTGGCTCTGATGTTCAGCCAAACAGTTTTGACTATGAAAGTCATAATGTGTACCTTATACAACAAGCATTTGAATGCATAGAGAGGTGTTGCAGCATTTGCTGTGGTTGCAAATATGGCACTTAACAGTGACCTATGTAGCAGAATGATTGGCCCTAAAGCCCTCCTTAAACCAGTTTTAGATTCATAGGGGCCTTAGCCCAATCCCAAGAAAATCTTACCCTTTCTAAGAAGTGTAACACTATGAAAATTCTTTCAGATGATGCAAAGCACATCTATAAACCCAATTGGAAAATGGGACAATATATCCTTACAGAGGCTTATGGTAACAACAGATGTATGATACAATTGGCTACAAGAAACTTGGGTCTAAATATACCCACACATACTGTAGTACACAAGAAGCACCCATACTGCATGCAGACTGAGCAACAGTGCTCCAAAGATTAGACAAAGTCATTTTTAGGCAGAAGCTGTGGTGCCAATCTCTGGGAGTGTAGCGTGCCATACAAGAAGTAAACATGAGCTACTTACAGGTGATTACCAATACCTTTATCTTGTATTAAAGGGACAAATTAGAAAATTTTCAAAACAGGTTGTATAGCAGAGAAAGTTAGGATGTACTACCTCTAGAATTTAATACTAGTCCATATGAGCAATTTATACATACACACAATGTTCCACTCTCGAAAAATCAATAATTATTAGCAAAAAATAGCCATTTGTTCTGGTGAAATGTTGTAGAAGAATCATTTAGAATTCACCTCACCAATCTATGCTCAGAAAACATGTTAGAAATGGATTAGTGCACACATTCCCAGGGCTCATGCATGACAGCAGCTAACTGACAAAACATCTTCACAGATATATTGAGAGCATCTTTTGAATGTTTTTCAAACTTACTAAGTTTATACAAGAACTTGCTTGGTAAAAGTTTAGGATAGTATTGACACTGTTAGGAAGATGATATGTTTTAACATATTATCTGCCTACCCATGTCAATCATATCCTATACTTTTACCTAGCAAGTTGTCTGGCTAAAGTTTTAATTGCAGATTTGAATTCATAATTCTTTCAAGTGTTTAGTTACTAAGTTTCAATTTTGTTATTCACTCAAAAATCAGATATAAGATACAATGTGTTTTCTATGAGAATTGATAGTAGTTTGTTACAGGGGGATATTTGAGCGTTTTCTCCAAAGTAGTGAAACACAATAACTTTGGAATGAGTAAGTTTTTGATTCTGAAATTTTGCATGCAATCTAGACCCAATGATATGTATGTAGTAATGGCTTGTCTTACCAGTTGTTTTGGAGTGACACACCATAAATCCTTATATTGGCCCCTCTTGAATACACCACTTGCTAGGATGACAAATTGTTATTGAACCCTTCTCTTAAAAGTCTCCATCCTAAAAGACATTGAACACCGTTGGTGCTTGTATTTTTGCTTTTCTTTTTATGTTGTGGAAGAAGGGAGTTTTAAACCTGATTTTTCTATGTGGCATATGTCAGATAATTTTATACCCCCACCCCAGCGAATAAGCCCTCATCCAAGAATATCAAAAATATATATGCCCCCAGGGGGGCTAATTGAAGGATTTACGGTAGCAAGAAACTGTCAGACAATACGATTACTATAGTCTCTATAAGTGAAATGGGTGTTACACACTCAAATTCGTGAAACAGATTGGCACTTGAAATATGGAAACTGGACTATATAAGAAGTTCTAGTGTTTTTGCCAAATATTGATATGTTTGCCTATGGAGGCACTTGTTTTGTTGGTCAGGTTGTTGTCTTATACCCCATATTATGATGCTTTTACTGTCGAATGTATCTTCATTAGACTGAAGCACCGTAGCAATTTATGCCTGTCCCTGCTTTTCTTATGCGCGTGAAATTTTGAGGAAGATCGTGCGAGACAAGACCAAGATTGTGCAATATCATTTACCGAACTAGCTACACCCATCCTAGTTCTCCATGGTACCAGAATAACGCTAAGAAATCTTTTTTTATTTTTCTTAGCAGAAGTCCAGTTGTACCTACCATCCCAACCATAGGGACTACTCTACACAAGAAGCTATAATTTTTTCAAACTTCTATTCATCGATATAATTTAGAAATCTACAAATACAAATCTCACAAGAAGGTAATATGTACTTGGCTGGCTTAGTTTGTTAACAAAGAAATAATATACTTAACATTAACATACATTATATTAATAAAAATAATGATTATGATTGGAAAAGAATTAATAGTTTAGGAGCTTAGGATTGCGCCATGGTCTGTTCCTCATACAAAACATGTAGTACGTTGTACGTATGACTATGATTGACAACTTTGAAATGATAAATTTGAGATGGTGAGTATCGATGCCATTGTCATTAGACATTTTGAGAAACGAATTTGATGAGGTGCCAAATATCCCAAGACAGCTAATGCAGAGATGTATGGATTTTATTTCCTTATAGTCAGTGGCAAGACCAGATAGAAGGGGGCGATATTAATGATAATATAGTTATTCATACAGGGTTGCCTTTTCCGCAACAAAGCTGCTGTTATCAATAAGGGCCCTGTTATGAACATTTACAATCTTAGTAAAACATAAACTTTAAAAATGAGTTACTTGCAACCCAAATCTTGAACATAAAGCTTTTAAATTGTACTCTACTTTACAAATTCCTCTTGCGATAGAAATGTTCTCTCAACTTGGATTTAAAAATTGCAATCGATTCCAGGGAACGTTTGTTTTTTGGGAGTTCGTTAAAACAGTATGGTCCTTGAAAGTAAAGGGATCTTTTCGCAGCTTCTGTTTTAATCAAGGGCAGTCTAAGCAATGATGTATTGCTTCTCGTTTCGTGTTGATGGTCAATATTGTCTGCGCGTTTTCTGAGGCCTGGAATGCAAGTACCTTGACGACATTTGAACATCTGCATTGCAACTTTAATCATTTTTTGATTATTGATCGAAATAAGGCTACAGATTTTGTCTGTCTGCAATCCATATATTACGTTGTGCACTCTATATTGTACACTTTTGATTTTTGTTAACATTGTATCAGAAACTTTGACAACTGGCGTTGAACAGTAAAGCATTGTTAGTAGAAGAATTGTATACCGCCTTAGCAGCAAAAACCGTTAATGAATCACGCACACGGGACAACAGCTTTACTCGAGCATTTGCTTTCTTTAATACTCTTCGGAGGTGTTCGTTCATATTTAATGTGGGTTCCAGCCATACTCCAAGGTACTTGTACCCATCAACAACTTTTTTAAGTTGTTCATTCACATACACTTCCATCGGATCTTTCGAAAAAAGACATTTTGGTGTGTCAAATAGGAGTGACTCCGTTTTGCCTTTATTCAGGTTGATGATAAGCCTGTTTTTGTCCAGTCATTTAGAGACATTGTTCATCTCTGATGTTAAGATTTGTTCGATGACGCTAATGTTGCTGTGTGACGTGTAGATGACAGTGTCGTCAGCATACATTTGAATGTTACAGGTTTTCACACTTTTGACGAGATTGTTTATCTGTAGTAGAAACAGCAATGGTCCAAGAATAGAGCCCTGTGGTACGCCATACTTGACTGGCTCTCGATCAGATTTTACTCCATCCTGCTGAACATATTGATATGGACCAGACAGATAATCTGCTATCCAGTTTTGTTTACCACCCACGATTCCCTTGAGCGGTAGCTTCGACAGGAGTACATTATGCTCCACCGTGTCAAAGGCTTTCGTATGTCTATGAATACAGCTCCAGTCATTTTACCACTGTCAATCGCACGGCGAATGTTATCGGTAAACACAGTGACAGCCAGCTCAGTATTATATCCTTTTCGGAAGCCATATTGCAACTCTAACAGCAGTGCTTATTGTTCCAAGCACAAGGATTGCTATCAGAGTCGCAATATGGCTTTCGATAAGGCTATAATACTGAGCTGGCTGTCACTGTGTTTACCGACAACATTCGCCGTGGGATTGACAGTGGTAAAATGGCTGGAGCTGTATTCATAGGCCTACGAAAGCCTTTAATACGGTGGAGCATAGAGCTGCTAGTATTTTATTTGCATTGGATAGCATGGCATGAGGCTATCTTCAACTGTAGATAACATTGTGGCAGCATGGAGCGCTGGAACAAGGAACAGTATGGAAAGTACACAAGAAAGTGGTTCACAATGGGCCCAGACAGGGGGTCAAGCGGACATTGACAAGTAGCATAAGAAAACATTATAATGTGCTAATGAAAGTTGGCTTGTTCTAAACATATTAGCAAGTACAATTAGAAAAATCATGAAAAATCAATGTTTTGACATTTTAAGTCAATCTGGCATAATAAATTTGCAGTTTGGTATAGTGGTCTTCATTTCTGCAGAAACACGGCTCAGACTAGCCTCGATTCTATGATTGTGATAAGGCACTCGTTGCAAGAGTATTTCTGAAATCTTTTTTTTTTGTTTATCACATAAAATCCTAAAACTACAACTAATCAATGCAAATATTCTATGGCTGCCATAGCTGGAAAGGACATGATGTCAGCGAGTTCCAACTACGACAGCCACTTATAATAATTTCAAAATATATGTACAAATAATTTACTAACAAAGCAGGAAAAACAACTGGAACGGGCATCTCAGAAAGAAGACCTTCACCACCTCACTGGATATGGTCACCACCTTACTGGAAATGGCACCCATAAAAAATATCATTCTGATGTTGAAATCTGATGTTTGCTAACAAAAATAATTATTGTGAACATCTATATATGAGCTTTCGAAACTTTTTAAGCCTCTAGGAACATCTTCTGATGTCAGCTGCAAGTTTCTCACTTGGCTTTACTTTGAGCTTGGAACTCACCAGTTGTAGAACTTTATCAAAATCTGGTTCTTTGGAAAATTGGTTCCACTTGCGATCCCGAAACATTTGATACAGCTGAATGTTATTAATTTCATCCATCATGGAACCACAGTACTGATAATGGTAATATCTCTGTATTAAAACCAGGCAAAAGTAGAATATTTCTTGCACAGGTGTCAAATTGAACTTGCTGCTCAAACGAGTTCTAAATTTCCCGAAATCTGACCTATTCATTTGAAATAACAACATTTATAAACAGTGCCACATTTCAACACATTTTTGTGGGACTTTAACACGTTTCTTCAATATTTAACAAGGACTTATCAAGAGTGGCTACCTAATTTGGTACATTTTTTTCAAATACTGGATAAAATCTACGATTTTCATTGCTTAGGCGAAACTGTATGTAGTAGGTACAAAAAGTGAATCCAGCATCCCAGAAAATATACATACTGATGTATAGACTGTTAAATTTTGACAAATATTCCGATTTATGGACAATTTTTTGCATTTTCAGACTGCCATTTTGAGCAAAACGGTGGGAAACGAACCAAAACCCATTTTTTAATTCTATATAGTTTTTAATTCTGTTCCTAAGAACAGATTTTCTTCAAATTCGTTCCTGGAGCTTTTCAATATTCATTAAACCTACAGTGAAAAGGGCAACAAAATCTATCTTAGGGGTTTTCCACAATCTTAAGTATAAATAGACTGGGTGACCCCTGTCTGATGACTACGATTTGCCAATTTGTCATGACGAAACATTATTTTCGCCCGAAAAACTAAAATTTGAAACATGAGTATGCAGGAATTTACTTATTTTCAAGTTCTACAACATACTAGAAACTGTTAAATTCATCGTACTATAGTTGAAGTACTCATCTGCTATTTTCACGCATGATTATACAAGTGGGGGTTGTCTTTTGTCTACTCATTTGCGGAAACATACAACAACATAAACATGTGAATTCACCAAACTTCAAGCAAGTAGAACTTTGTGAATATCTGCAGCTAAGACACAAGTGAGCCCGTTTTGGAATACTGAGAAATTATAGTTTTGGAATTTCATAAGGAACAAGCTTGATTTGAAAGTTGCCAAAATTCCAAATGTCCGCTTACGAGCCCACTGTGTGGTTTCTACTGTTGCGAGAGCTATATTGAATGTGGTAGGGCAAGTGTAACAAAGTAGTTGAATGTAGATTCAACTTTTCAACATTAAAAATTTGACTCAGTGCATTTGTTGTAATTATCAGAGTGGCAACCTTTTTATCTGATTCTGTAAAGCCAGGCCAAAAATATGTATATCATAAACCCATTCTAACACTGTTTAAAGTCGGAAGGGATTTGTTTGAGATAAGATAGAGACGAGAAACTTTTCATTTTAAAATTGGTGACAGAGGTCACGGCATGCACTTGGAATGGCAACCTAATTATGGTACAGCCTGAGGAACCTTACTCAGGGGATAAATTTTCATGGTATTGGCAGTTTGAATGCTGTTCGATATCGAATAAGTGTAAGTGGGATGTGTAACAGAAGCTGCAAGGTTTGCCGCCGTTTTTTACGGGGGGGGGGGGGGATCTGTTGTCACCTACTTGCATACCTAACTTGATGATGCGAAAAATTTTTATCAACATTGGAAAGAAACTTTACTGGCTTGATTTTCCCTTGATGTTGATCGTGAAAGGAATTTTTGTAGCTATTGAAAATGACCCTTTCAGAATGGAATTTGTATGGAATTTGAAAGACTTGATTTCAAAAGCTGATGCATCCCTTGATGGTTCTGCCAATGAAGCACTATTGAGCAGGCACTTCATCACTTCATGTGTGGCTTCCCGAAGAGGTTGAAACTCTAGAAAGTCTACACAACACCTTCCTTGGCAAAAATGGAAAATTTTGCGGAACGTTTTTGAACCATTCATCAATCCAATGTTCCTTCTTTGACACACTCAGTCCTATCATTATTGGAGGAGCCAAGAGATGAAATTTATATTGGCAACTGGCCTCAATTTAGAAGATTTATCAAAGTAGGATCTGCGAGGGTAAAATGGGCAACCCGGGGTAAAATGGGTAAATGAGCATTTCGACTTGTTATCACCCTTTCATACTTAATTTATGCGATTCCTTATAGAGAGGTATTGTACCAAGCTAAAAGAATGGTACTTTGCCCTTTCATTGCCATAAGTCAATATAATACTGATACATATATCACTTACCCACTTTACCCCGGGTTACCCATTTTACCCCAGCAGGCCCTACTAATTTAGTTTTTCCTTTTAGGATGTGTTGTGATGTATGATGCCGGAGATTTCTGCAATACATTGCAGGATGCCTCCTTAATTGAAGTAACCAGGAAACTAGCACCTCTTATGGCACTCCTAAGTGGATAGAGAGTCACTTCTTGCATATATCAGTTCTGTTAGCAACTTCTAGGTCCTTCTTTCATCAGCACCCATTGAACCTATCCGCAGGATGAAGAACATATGTTATACAAATACTGAACAAATATTTACTAGTGACAAAACAAGAGGGACGTGCACTAAACAGTACATATTTATATCATTCTGTTACCACGAGCAACATTGCCCGTTGGTGTAAAAGAGATACTGGTTACTTCAGGTAGAGATTTCACCACTTTTCCAACTCATCTAGCTCAGGTAGCAACAAGTGATCTTCCTATTGTAAAAAGACCTGTCTGTGTGTGCTCCCAGCCTATCCCATGGTGCTTGAAATGAAGAGTGGTGTGTTGCTTTGAAAGTTTTTCGTGGGGCCTGGGTCTTGAGTCAAGATAAGGAAGAATAAGCTAAAAGTTATTTCTGTGAAAGGGTATTTCCGCGTAATTGTTGTGTAATTTTCTCTCTTGATTGTGGACAATGAGTTGTTTTGTCGTTTCCATAGTAACGTGCTATGTGTGGGATATTTCTGTTCCTTTGGGCGCGACCATTGTAGGCTTAATTGTTGGCTCAGTTTTTGCAATCTTTTCAGATAGAATTCGTAGCGAAAATGCGACCTGGATGCTTCTTAGCAAGAAGCATATTGGTTGCATGTATCTTTAGCCAGCATGGCAGCAGTGTTGAGATAGATGTGCGCCAATTCGCATCACAGATTGCTGAACTGATGAACAACAATCTTGGTGTGAAACACATGCAGGTAAACTTGATTCGAAAAAGTGTAGTCTTGGGGTGAATGGGGACGATAAAACAATTTTGATAGCTAGTCAAGGGAGATAATGTATCTGTGTTTATCCAGTTTGCGTGTAATTAAAGCTGCTTTGGCTCTTTGAGTTTCTGTCGACAGATAGCTCTTAAAATTTGATAAATTTCTTTCTTTGACAGATAAACCATAAGATATTGTATTATATTTGGTTTGTACAACTTAGAAATAGTTTTGAATGGTACCTAAAAATATTCTGTTGCCTCTTCAACTGTACCTCTGATCCTCACTGGTTGCCTCTTCATCTGTGCCTCTGATCCTCACTGGTTGGTTGAGCTAGGTCTGTTTGTGAACATGCGAATACAAGTGAAGCTGGGCGAGCTTTAAAATCTGAAATGCTACTTCAATTAAACTTTTTCCAAATTATACTCTATCAGTTAAACTCCCGTAGAAGTTAACATGTTAACAAGGATGTAAAATTGTTGCGTACTTTCATCTTGAGAAGAGTTTCAGTTAGTCAGAAGCCCTGTACTGTATGTTATTAGACTACGCGCATTGGGTTGATCGGAGAATGAATTCTCGTTGTGCTAGCCCTTTGGGAAGTATGAACTAACTACACAATAATTTAGGTGACATACTTGCAAATTGAATCAATGCTATGTGCAGTTCTAGCGGTAAGCTAATTTCAGCTGGTATTCGGGTGTGTAGAAATTTTTTTCTTCCTGTCAATAGATCTATCGTACTAACTTACACGTATTTACTTAATAACGTACGGGGTTTCTTGTCTACTTAGTTAATTATATTAGCAGATGCTCTGACTTACTTTCTCGCATAATGTCTGCTTTACTAACCTTATTTATTGCTTGCTTACTTATGAGATGGTTTGGTAGAAGTCATAAGGTGACCTAAAGTCGAGTTCCCACTTCCGATAGCTAATTCGCTTCCGTTTTGCTTGTTTGCACTTAGATCGAAATTTGGTGTTCAAAATCTATCACTCTGATAACTTATTGGAATTTTATCAGAAAATAGTCTGCGATTCCTATGTTTTTGAGATCATCTCACCTGTATCTGTAAACTCTTACAAATCTTAATCATACTTGTACATTCCTTAATGCGTTGCACTGTAATGATTTTATAGAAAATCTCAATATCTTATCATAGCTTCTTTTGCTACTCATTTTTATGTTATTTTAGGATAAGTTTAATGGCCAAGGGTACGACAAGATTGAATTGAAAGGAGAGACGATTTTGCGAGCGGTGAGACAGATCTATGATATGTCATTTTGTACTTTAGCGCAGCCCTTTATTGCCTAGTATTGAATGCACTGCTATCCCAGACGATTTTGTGAAATAAAGTAACTTAATAGGAATAATTACATATTAAGTCCGTAGCAAATACCCAGCATTTGCAGATCCACCCATCGCTAGAAATACCCCATGACTTGCTTCTCCTTTCGCGTGACAAATCTTTCATTAGAATGGTAATCTTTATAGTACAGAGGCTGATAGGAAGTGATTTTGTTTACCTATGACTACAAACATCAGGGTTAGGTTGGTTTAGAAGAGGGGATTGTGTGCCTACGGTTTCATAAGTATCACTGCCATCTTTATAGAGAAATTGCTAAAGCACCAGGTGTGAACTAATGCAACTCTCTCTGATCTGAAAATGCAGCCAACATTTAATGGTACTGATACTGTCCAGATTACACGAGAGTCAATATGAAGAAGGACATTTCTAGGTCTGCCTAGCAGTAACAAATAGAAGCAGAATTAAAGTTACACAAAGTGTTTTCACCCAGCAATATCAATAATAGTGCAACCACGTAGCTGGAGATATTTGCCTGTAGGGGCAAAGTCTGCCTTAACTTCACCTTTAAGGGCAAGAGTTTTATAGAGGAAACAGGTAGCTTGCAGAAAATTGCGCCTTTTCTTTGCAATCAAGTTTGAATGCAAATGACCTCAATTTTAAAAAGAACAAAATGGCTACAGCGGAAAAAGTTGAGAACAAGATAGAGCAGAACAAAGCAATTAAAAATGAGAATAGTAAACTACAAGGCCTTCATATTCACTAGATAGTTTCTCGTCGTTGTGCAACATCAACACATGTATATTTAGGATATATCAAGATTGAATTTTGACAAGTTTTTCATGCTCTTTTTGTATTGCCAGTGTCAATATGCTTAGTTTGGATGTTAATGTGTAATTGAAGAATTATCAGAGTATATTCAAACAGTGCTGCTAGTGATTTTACTGAACTGAGGTTTTAATCTCCAGGTAAATATTAACCTGTAATAATGGCCATTATTTTACTGTTGTGGTATTCAATATCGCTCATGTCTGTTATGGTAGTCCTGTGTTTTGTAGCTGACCAATTCTTTAACTACAAAGTTAGAGAAAGTACGAGAGGCATTACTCAACTGGAAGAAGCTGATAGAGGAGGACTACAGAAGCACATCTGCAGTTGTTGGTGAAGATAGGGATTTGGTCCTATGCTGCGCATACAAGGACCCGGTGCAATTCAACTATCATTTTGAAACAAATGTAAGAATATTCGAATTTTATCATAAATGTTCGCAGATATCTCCACATTCCTTGATTACTTTGTTTCCACACTGATTCTAGTTTGCATTTTGAAAATTTTGTTTTCACTTTTTTTGATTCCCCTTGTTGGCATTCTTTGTTTTGACGTTAATGTGTTGCTGACACTGTTGCTTGACCGAGTTTTTTCTCCAGTCAATGGTGTTGCTGGAGGCAGACTCATTTCAGTTTTTTTTTCTTTGGAAGGGCTTTACCCTTAGGGAGTGGTCATTATTTATGACCTGGGTGGAGACTGAAGATAATATGGTGGGGTAACTGAAAAAATAAGCTGTGTTAGGTGGGGTAGAAGAATAATTTTTGACCACAGGTGTAGTGTAAAGACATATACCATATTTAAGCCTAAATGCACCCTTGTTTATTGTTTTCCTTTGGTTGGGTAAAGAAAATTTGACTTAGGCAAGTGGTGGGGTAAACTTTTTTTGAGGGCATGTAACACTTTCTCTTCAGTCCCCACCCCGGCCATAAATAATGACCGCTCCCTTATCACGCTTCTCTATCTACATGCTTGGAAAATTACGATGTTACTATGTGTTCTAGATTGATGCTCATGGTGTGTGTGAGCTGACGTACATGAATAAAAATCCAAAGAGCCGGGATTTTCGACGTATAAACCTCCAGAAGGCTATCGCTTTCACTAAGAAAAGCTATAGCCAAATGACCAATAAAGGCCTCTATATTTACTATGGCCAAGAAGATGGGTACTATTTGCAGTATCCCGCAATGAATTATGAATATGACTCAAAATGCCATGAATACGACCCAAGAATAAGGTAACTATACGCTTTTTTCATCATACTGCAGTATCATTGTAATTTGGATGGAATATTTAGAGGCATGAATTATAGGAGCTGTGTTCAGAGTGGGAGACTCGCAACCCTTGCAGTTAATATCCTACGTTCTAGAAGGACATTTGGCCTTCAATTGACCTATTTACAGCCAATCAGAGGCATATTACGTGTTTGTACATATTGTTCATGTTCAAACTTTTGCCTTTCACTTAATATTTGTGCTTGCTGTTTCCTGCGTACACTTGGGTTTCTTTACGAGAGCTTTTGTTTATGAGAAGCTAAAGCAACGCGTGCTCTACTTACAAGAAGCTGTACGGAGCTAGCATTTAAAGGAGCCCATTCGGCTGTATTTTACCGTGAGCATTTTATTTTCGCTGCACTTGGTGCAATGTTGTTACGTATTATAATCGCATACTCTGATTGTTTGTATTGCCACTTTTTCATATATATTGACCTGCCTCTCTCTACGTTTGTCAAAAGGCCATGGTATATATCAGGAGCTGTTCAGAGATCAAAAGATGTTGTTGCCCTGATCGATGTGAGCAGTAACGTAGACAAAACGTTGTTCAAAGAATCAATGCAGACATTTTTAAGAACCTTGGATCCACGTGACAAGGTTTGCAGTATGGTTTAATCACTTATTTAACTGCGTAATGCGTCGCTTCGGACAGGAGTGGTTAGGCAAAGATGAATCATTTTGCACTTTATTTTTTGTTGTTAGATTGGGAAGTTTAAAGAATTTTCATATGAAGAAAGACATAGCCATATCACTTTAGAGTCCTACAAATAATTAAATGTTAAAGTATATCTAAAGGTCTTTGACAAATTATCAATAGATTCTTTCGTCCCAATAGTAGTTACTTTTACTCCATTTTTGCAGATTGCAGTCATCCCATTTGCTGACAAAATCTTTTCAAATCCTGACACATGTTACAATACACAGCTTGTAAAAGCATCTCCTGGGAATCTACTTTCGTTAAAAGTATTTACCCATTCATTGATTGACAAATCTTCAGGTAAATCTTGGAATTTCTTGTCATTGTATTTTCAGGTAAATGTGAGCAACAATACACAGTAAAGGCCGTTCTTGCTATCAATCTGTTCTTGATAATCGACCTTTTCTGACAGTCAGGACGCTGCATGAACTAAAAACTGAGGGTTCATTTTTGCGAGCCAAGAAAAGTGTAATGACTTAAGTTTTAAGAAGCATTATTTCTTTTAATGACATTGGCGTTGGAAACAGGTCCTGTTAAGTACAGTATTGAATTGGATTGCGAAACATGAATTGGCTTATAGACTGACACTTTCATATGATTTTGCTGCTATTGCACATGTTATTCAGTGTGTTGCTCGTTAAATCATAATTTCGCCAACGTTATAATGCATTTATATGAAATTCTTCGCTATAAATGTTGCATCATGTGGGCGCTTTTGTGAGCACACACGCTTTTTATAAGAATCTTGCTCAAGGCCTAGCAAAAATCTAGCATTGGATTTCTTATAAACCGATTACTTTATAAGCAATCGCGTGCTTGGACAACGCCCAACTTCTGTGAGCCAGTCGAATGCGTGGATGCGGTCATGTGAGTTTTATTCGCTTAAACGATCATGTGAGTTTGGAATTTATCAAACAAAAGCGACGAGATACGAAACAAGGCCATGTCCATTCTTTTGAGGCTCCAAGAGTTGCGCGTTGTAACTCTGATGCTAGCTCTTCTTGATATCCAAGTTTTAACCATTCATTTTTTCTTTCATTTATTCATTCATTCATTCATTCATTGGCTCATTCCACTTATCGATATTTAATACACACGATGATGCACCTTTGAGCATAATAGAAGATTGTATTTACTGAAGAACGAAAAGAATAGGACAAAATGTGGACAAGTTTTATAACGCTGTTCTGCTTAGGGGTTTGTGTCTTTATCCTGTAGATTCAAAAAATAATCTCTAAACTCTGCCTTACAACGAGATAACGATTCTTTTTCGCGAATTTCATCGAGTGTTTCATTTCAATTTTTAACATCAGAGGAGTAGAAGCATTGGGAATTAGTAGGTCCATACAGCTTCTGGTTTCGTAGCCCTTTTCAGGGACTGAACTACTCCTGAGCACCGAATAAACGGGGGACGGGTGGGAATAATTGGGAGGTTGGAAAATATTTTAAAAAGTAATAATTGGGGGGTTGGAATAAATTGGGGGTTGGAAGATATAAAACATGGATATTGCGAAGAACAATTTAGGAAGACTGACAAACCATTTGTTATCAATAAAATGCAAGGCAAAGAGAATTCTATTTGTAGTGTAAGCAATTATTAGATAAATTTCTGATTGGTCTCTAATAAATGAAAATATTCCCTACGAAAAACTCAAAAAGATTTCAAAATTAATAAATTGGAAGGGGTTGGAATAAGTGTAGAGGTTGGGGAAGATTTCAAACATTAGCAATCGGGGGGGGTGTGATTATTTGGTACTTAAGTGTAGGAATTTTCGAGCGCAGAACATTCACCTAAATAAAAAGGACGCTTAGAATTCTTTCAAGAGAAAAAACTTTGAATCATACTTTTAGAACAGGCCAGTAACTAGGGGATTTTATCAGTAGGGAGGGACACGTGGTGAATTAATACTATGTACGTATACCGTATGGACCGAAATATGTTGCCCGGTTTATGCATTTATCCGGATTAGAAGATCCGGATAATGAAAATTATTATTTTAGTACACTTTAATAGGAAACTAACTGGACTTACCAGTTCTGTCTGGAATACGCAAAATCCGGATAAAACCGATCCGAATTATGCGAGGTTGACTGTATTTGGGCCCACAGTGATGTTGGGAAATTTCTACGTTTCTAAGCAATAGGGCTGCAACCTTTCATAGCATTCTACTACACTGCAGACTATACCCCTGGTTTACTATGTACACAAATATATGTGAAAGTGTCCCTGTGCTTCTAGTGCATAGCAAATATATTTTTCCCTCTTGCTCTGTTTCTGGCCTAAATTTTGCTAGGTTAGTGATGCGTATCGGACAGTATCCTTTTGTGGCTCGTTTTCGCTTTACATTTCCCCTCTATTATAATGGTGTGGTTTTACGTTGTTGTGCTTGCATTAGGTTGTTTTTCTGTCAACTACATTTAATAGACCCTTGATGTATACAGCAAACCTGTTAAAAACTTTTTATGTTGCAAGTTTGGAAGGTGTACTATGCACGTTTTCTGACTAAAATTCCTGTGCATTGAAAGTTTCAAAACTCTGAATAAACTAAACTCCTCCTTCATGCAAGACACGTTCAAAGTAAAATCTTCTAGTTATTTATTAAGGGAAACCAAGAGTTTACAACATTATAGAGCAAAGCGAGTCACCTTTGGTTCAAATAGCCTCAGATCCCTAGGTCCTCAAGTATGGAATGGACTGCCAAATCATATGAAATCGGCAGAAAATCTAAATATCTAAACACACACACACACACACACACACACACACACACACACACACACACACACACACACACACACACACACACACACACACACACACACACACACACTGCAGTGCTGGAATTTCCCCTGGCGGCAGGAAATGCCAGAGTGGAGGCTTACCGAGCGGTATTCACATACCGAAGAAATTATCAGTCCTTTTGTAGCAGATTGCATGAATACTGCCATTTATGATCATACATTCCCACATGAACTGAAAATAGGCGAAATATTGCTGGTATTCAAGAATAATGAACCAACTGTGGAGATTATCCTAACATCTGGTGAGCAGAACAACTCGCTGCACTGCAGAGAAGGCAGTGTTTGAGCTGCAAGTTGTTGGGTTTAGAAAGCTGAACCGCTGGTAATTTATTAAGTCTTCAGTAATTTACAAATATCTCAGTTCAAATACTATTTCATTCATGCTGTTGCAGCATTTTCTTAAAAAAATAGTAGGATTTTACTTATGTTCATAAGTTCCAATTTAGACTCTGCAAGTTCGTTTGTGCCTAGGAAAGCTTGATCACAGTCGTGGTTAAAACCAGACTTATGAAGTTATTGACCAAGCTTTCCTGGGATGAACGAATTTTTAGAGTCTAAAGTGGAACTTATGAACGCAAGTAAAGTCCTGCTATTTGTATAAGAAAATGCTGTAACAGCATGAATGAAATAGCACTTGAACTGAGATATTTGAATATCACTAAAGACGTAATAAATTGTCAGCGGTTCAGCTTTCTAAAGCCAACAACTTGTAGTTCAGACATTGCCTTCTTTGCAGTGCAGCGAGTTGTTTTGCCCAACTGACAGAATTGGCCAATCGTAATCAAGATTACGTAATGGTCATGTGACGTGTTATAGAGTCTTATTGAAACGTCTTTATTCTCCAGAAAAGATCCTCCGTCGAGCTTGAATTGCATATAACTATAAAAAGATCAATGTTGGTAACATATCATAACATATCAGCCAGCAAACTTAATCTCAAGCTACCGTATAGGCACCCTCGATAGGTGAAAATAGGACCTTCCAAGAGCTCTCCAAGAACAATGACTGTTGGCATACAACCAGGATCTGTGCTAGGTCCTTTAATGTGTAATATCTTCTTAGATGATTCATTTCTACTAAGTTGTAGGGGAGAAATTTGTAATGTTGCCGATGATAATGCTATTTATGCAAGTGACCAATGTTTAGATGCTGTTAATCATGATGATGATGATGATGATGGTGATGATGATGATGGTGATGATGATGATGATGATGATGATGATGATGATGATGATGATGATGATGATGGTGATGGTGATGATGGTGATGGTGATGATGATGATGATGATGATGATGATGGTGATGATGATGATGGTGATGATGATGTTGATGATGATGATGATGATGATGATGATGATGATGATGATGATGATGATGATGATGATGATGATGATGATGATGATGGCTAGCCCATGGTTGGAGACCCCTCGTTGTGGCAAGCGGGCATATAGAGACACTGCCCTTAAGTTGATAGCGATTCATTTCGCAGAGATTCAGAATTGGGGCAGATGTTGACGACCTGTGGCAAACTGTCCAACCAGGCCCCTTCAGTGAAAGTCAGGCAAAATAGCTTCATGCTGCAGTTCTGATAAGTAGCTGTTGGGGCAACAGAGTGGATTGAGTGTAGCCGACTTAATCACCTCTTCTAAAGAACTTGAAGGCAACACTGACCTCAGGGTCAGCCTAGGCCCCGTGAGGGTCGTATGGGAAAGATGATGATGATTATGATGATGATGATGATGCAGAATAAGACAAATTCAAAGTGCTCCGGAACGTTTAGCCACTATTGTAGATTCTTTACTATTTTCTACAACAGACGCAACTTTGCTAATACTATCGGACATCGGACATTACCGGACACTTCTCATATTCAATCTAATTTCCAAATGAATTTGAATTGCAGGTCATGGATCAAGTCTCAATTATGCAGTGGCATTCAAAGAGGCATTCAAGCGATTCAGTAACACGAGCGAAAACTCAGGTACAAAATTTACTGCTTATTTAGCCTCCACTACAGTTCTTGGCATGTGATCACTATGTGCTCAGTCATTACTTTAAACCATGAGTTACATACCAATAGATCTACCGAGTAGATATTGTTTACCTTAGTACACAAATTTAGCGCTGGTGCGAAGTTGAGTAGAGAGAAAGCAAAGACATAAAAATTTAAAGCGTTATTTTGGAAAAAACCGCATTATACGACATAAAATTAACGGGATGCTTTGAAAACGGACGTTTTGAGACATGAAATTAACCCGGTTAGGGGTCAGTTAGAATTTGCAAAATGGTCAGAGGTTTTATACCCCTTCAATCTTTGTCCACTAGTTTCCATACCCCATTGAGAAGTAAGTAATAAATTACACACGCTACTCGCTATCTACCCTGTAAGGATTTCAGGATAGTGACTCAGAATGTGATGTTGAGGAATAACACCATGTATCGTACTTAATTTTGAATTCAGTATTGAAAAAGATTTATGTAAACCATGAATATCGCGTTTAATCTTTTGATCACCTGCATGTCATAATTCTCGATTAGCGATGGTGTTCTTGTTCATTGTATTCCTCCCTTTTTAATATTGATTCATAAATTCAAGATTATATGAATCCAGTTCTTGTGCGTCCTCTGAGGTAGTAACATGTCTAGGTAATGAAATTTGCTCCTTTAGAACGTCAATATGGATACAGTTAGCGAGATGTCCATCTCACCTCACAAAGCTTCATTCTTCTCTTAGGTTCGTTCCCTAGAGCAATATTTTCCCTCTAAGCACGGATCTTTTCGTTTTGTGTACATAACTCTGTGTTTTTTTCGATTTCATGGTGGTTACTGAGAGGAATGCTGCAACGAAATTCAGGCTTGAAACGGCAACGTTGACCTAACTGATATTTCTGACACTGAGTTGTGAACAGGAAAAATCTTACTTTTGCAGAACAACTCATCTTCATGATGACATCTGGACGAAACTCGGACAGTGAAGAAGGTGTTTTGAAGGAGATCATCAATGGAAATCGCAGATTTAACTTTAGAATTGTGATAAGTTCCTTTGTGATAAACCGTAAGTTTTCTTATTATTTTGACATAAGGTAATACAGGTATGACATTGTCCAATTGAAATCTCAAAGTAACCTATTATGCAATAGGAATTCTGTTTTCATGAGCGCTTTCTACTTAGGGTCCCTTGGAAACAGTTTCATATTTAGAAGCCATTGCAATTTGGTATAGAAAAGAGAGATTGATTTTCAAGACAGTTAGCATTGAAGACGGCCTCAAAGTAGTGTTTCTGTTTTGTACCATACACATATTTTCACACTAGGAAAAATTGCAAAAGGAAAGAGACAGTATTTCAATATAGGTGTTAAAGTTGCCTGCATATCAGGTCTTTAAAGCTATACATGTTCATGGAATAGCGTGTACCCATCTGATGCAGAGTGTTTCTGTCTTTGTTTACATATAGATAACATAAATATACATGCCCTACTTTCTTTCATTTTTCGAGCGTGTACTGTGGCATTGCCAAGGACTACCTTTACCATTTTGCTACTTTTGCTTTAATATTTCAAGATTTGTTTCCTTATTCGCATTGATTTCATCATACAGGAGGAGGTGTGAAAGGAGTTAAATCAGTGCGATCTTACTTACATTGTGGTAACTTCCTTTACTCTCTTTATCCCATTAGCTCTTCAGATATCCACTCCAGTGAGGCGTTTCCACAGCAATATTGTGGATCAAAATTGCGTTCTGTACAATATAGCGGGATGCACTTCTTCCCCAAATATTCATGTGAGTAGCCGTATGTACATTTAATAACAGTGTCATTCTGTCAATGTATCAAGCTGCCAAATTTACCTTCGAAAGTATTGCACCACCCTGCAGATTATGGCTGTTAACAGCGACCAAGGCCCTAGTCTAGAAAATTTACATAATAGGAGTGTCGCGCTGTAAGGGCTTCTTCTATCTTAATTTAGGCGGGAAAAGATTCGTCAGCTTTCCAAGATTCGAAGTGAAACAAACTGTTGTGAAAAACTGATGCTTTTCCCTAGAGAAATTTATAAAATTTTGAAGCAGTGCTATCAAAATTATTGGCAATAACTGTACAGTACGCATCTCAAATTATAGCAGAATGAAGGATTTTTTAATGCAGAAGCGTGATATTTCGCCATTTCAATGCGAAAATGTTTCAGGCCTATCATTGGAAGTGAATATTTGGTAAAATGACTTTTGCCATTTATGGTTTTAGTTCATGAAGCAGTTTCAGGTAAGTTGATCTTGAAGACTCTACATGTCATTTGAAATACGTTGTACATTTAATAAAATAATCATAAGGATTATCTAAAGAGCTTTATTGGTATATATGAAAAGTTTGATAGTAAACATTACTAAGGAGGCCAAATTTAAGACCTATGTTCCTGTAGAAACCAAGAAAATTGAAGCTTACCAAAGTTACATGCCCATTGGCATTACAAAATATCACTCACCTGAAACTCGCGATCTAAAATCACATTATTTTGACCCGAGTGAACCGATTCAGTAAATGTTTCTCTACTGTCATGAGGTCTCATAAATTCTTGCGCTAAAAGCATTGAAACATCACACTTTCTTCAGAAAATGAGCGTTTCTATACTAGTTTGTTATCCCACCTTCCACTAATAGATGCCCAAGCATTTAATGGGGCTCCTTCAGTACGATTCCTAATAGTTCTGTCAAAATATCTGGGTTGTGCTATAACTTTAGCTTCATTTCAAAGTTGAGGAAACGCAGAAAGTTTTTCACCACTAAATATGGTGAAAGTGCGCCATGAACCGCTAAAATCGTGTTATTAAGATTTTCAAAAGCAGGCCCTTCGCCATTGCTAGCCGCAGGTTTTAGAAGGTGCAATACTTTTCCAGCGTAAGTCAGAATATATATATAGTATATATACAACGAAATGCAAAATTCGCTAATATAGAGACACAAGATATAATGCATAAGATCAGCTGATATGTATGTAAGTGCAGATATAAATATATATTTTTACATATTTATATCTGCACTTACATATATATCAGCTCATCTTATGCATTATATCTTGTGTCTCTATATTAGCGAATTTTGCATTTCATTGTAGAATCAAGGTGTAGGTGATTACTTGTGAGAACATCTTAGTTATACTGTCGTATTTAGGCAATCATTCTTTTTAGCCAGAGAGAACACTGGAACAACTAGTATTCATTAGGGAAATAGACTTGCATTGAAAATATTGCATTTCTTTAGTTACTAATTAGATCTTTTGGAAACTAGCTTTCGAGCAAATTGGTCGCATAGATTGACGTATTGTGCACTATGCATGATCATACCATTTAATGCTATCCGATGGTTTTATATGAACTTTTGTGACTTAATTACAGAGTGGCAAGCTTGTAACTGCCCAGAAGCAACTGGAAATGAGAAAGCAGTTCGGTACATTCTTCAACTTCATTGAGGGTGAATCAGAAGCAAAAGTTCGTTACTCTTTCCCATTCCTGGATTATTTCGGTCATGGTGAGAAACGCATATTTATATACATTTTAGTCCCTTATAGGTATGTTAGGATGGAGAGCCCCTTTTGATACCTCCATTCTCTTCGATTTCTAGCACACCTCTCTATCTATATCGCCACAGCTACCTATAGATCACTATCATACTCTTGCTTACTACTCCCCTTTATTGCCTTTATTGCATCCACATACCTATGTCTGTGTCCTGTCATTGTCATGTTATTTCAGATATTTGAGGAAAGTAGCCCTTTAGCAATGCTAATTTTCATGGGACCCTCCATTAAGAAATTTACAAGATTAAAATGTACTTTTTATAAACTAAACTATACTAGTAGAATTGAACTTTCTAAAAATATTAATAAAAACTCCTAGAATATAAGATAGATATTTACAGTATAAGAAATTTGCAAACAATGAAAAAACAATTTGTCAAGATACTACTCCCTATATATATATATATATATATATATATATATATATATATATATATATATATATATATATATATATATATATATATATATATGTATATATATATATATATATATATATATATATATATATATATATATATATATATATATATGTATGTATATGTATATGTATATATATATATATATATATATATATGTATATAACAGAGGCAAATTTTGTAATTAGCCAATCAAAAGGCATTCACAACCAATCAGAAGCCTGGATGGTGACGTCACTTTGTTTACATTAAACTCGACATCTAATTTGACATGAACTTAGTTACCTTGTTGTACATATGTTGAATTGTAAGCAACATATTCTGCTGGAGCCAGAAAACTTAGTGTCCTTTCTTGCTGTATTTCGTCACAGTGTAACCAAAGTCAGTTGTAGTTTTTAAATTCTTATGAGATATGAAAGGAATATGAAGCTATTGATAAAGAGTTCCCTTGAGGAATTTTGCGGTATTGATGGTAGATTATGAACAGTTATTTTGGAGTTGGGAGCCACTTTCCCTGTGTACCTAGACCTATTTGACATACAATTTAGAAATGATGAAATTTGAAAGTCGCTGCAGTCAATTTTAATGAAGCTATCGCTTAAGGCCGCGAGGAATTCATATCTTATTAACTTAGAAAAATGCTGCCAAAAACTGGGAGAGTTTCAAGCAGGTATGTATTGTTGATGGCCTTTTTTGTTCTGCTATGTTTTAACATTGCTAGAGGAAGTGGCAGGCAAAATGTAAACAAATAACGTCACTGTTCAAGTTCTGATTCATTGTTGAGGATCGCTTTTGATTGGCTATTACAAAATTTGCCTCTGCTTATATATATTGCTTAAATGTATTAAGGGATGATGCCAGCTTCCCCGCAGCAGAGAGACCATTCCAGCCCTTTACACCTCTAAATGAGAAACATTTTTGTCCATGTTTTGAGTTTTTCTTGGGTAGCCTTAAGTCAGTTGCTGTGTTCCTTAGGTTCCTAGAGGTTAGCAAAGATGTTCTTGTGACAAGGTTGCACATATGTTTTGGGGCCTGCTCATGAAGTGATTTGAAAATCATAATATTAGACCCACTAGTAGTTAGTTCATCTATGGTCTTCCAGTCAAACGTGTTGCCAGTTACAATGCGTGTTGCACGATTTTTCAATTTCTATAACTGATTGATGTCAGTCTTATCCATAGCACCCCCATACTGAACAACATTAGAGGAGTTGTGGCTCAGCAATCCCAGTGTACAAAGTTTTATGAGTTTCTTCTGGTAAAAAAGACTCTGTATGCTTCTTAAAGCCAATTGCTTTTGAGACCTTGGACGAAGCCGTTTTAATATGTTCCTTCCAATCCAAGGAATTGTCCATCTGTGCACCAAGATATTTAGCTTTTTGAACAACCTCAAGCTCGCTCTCTCGAATCTTTAACTTCAGAAACTCTTTATTGCTTTCCAGGGCTTTATGCTTAGATTTTGCCAGTTTGAATCTTCTGCAATCTCCTGTATTCTTATGTAGTCTTCTGTAATTTCCTTTAATCATGACGAACAATGTTCCGTTTAGTGTTTTTCCTTTGCTACTGTATGCGATATAGCTCCAATATTTTCTGTTTGTTTTACTTGCAAGACCCTCTCCATTCTAGCTATATTAATTTCAATGTCGGTGCCAACGTATCACAATTCCAAGATAAAAGGAGTGGCAAATATTGATCTCGTCGCCTCCGAATTACTTAACGATATGACGTATTTCGACGAAGGACATAATACATATACATTCCTCATCGACAATGCTGGTATGTATTAGTTTATGATACTTTCACTTTTCAGTATATACATATATATAATATAAATATATATATATATATATATATATATATATATATATATATATATATATATATATATATATATATATATATATATATATATATATATATATATAAAACATTAGTAGCATTAATAAATACATCTTATAGAAGTGAATAGTTATTTTGCAATGCATTTTCAAATGTTGGAGAGCAAGCCTGATCCGATTTCTTTGAATTTAAGGCCTTGTTTATCAGCATCCTCTTCTTCCACAACCTCTTCTCGCTCTGGAGCCCACGATGCCCGTTGATATTTCGTTATTAGAGAGTGCCAATGGATTCAAGAGGATCAGAGCTTCGATGATAAGGTATTTTTCCCTAGGCATATTTTGATTGCGTTACAAACTGCATTAACTCGTTGTTATGTTGGTAAAGTAGTTGGAAGCAGAATTTAATTCCATTAATGATACGTAGAATGCATGAATGGCGTGGTTGAAATTATTGTCTTGGTCCTGGCCGTAAAACATATGATTTTAGCTTTCGTTCAAGTCAACCATAACATCATCACTTCTCTCCATCCTTTCATAACAAAATTATAAAGAAGCTCTTATATATGAGTTTTGATATTATACTTTTTTAGTGGAGGTTTTGGCAATGAATCTGTGCTGGCAAACAGATCACTTTCAAGAGGAGATAGCTCGTTGGAAGGAGCTATCGGTGTGACAAAGAAGTACACATATTTCTGGCAATTGGTTAGTATTGTAAAGAAAATTGCTAACTGATAAATGCTGCTCGATAGTAATTTACAATTTTCTACAATCGTTTATATACCACACACATACATATACACACACACACACACGCACACACACACACACACACACACACGCACACACACACACACACACACACACACACACACACACACACACACGCACACACACACACACGCACGCACACACACACACACACACACACACACACACACACACACACACACACACACACACACACACACACACACACACACACACACACACACACACACACACATTCCGATCCTCCGGATCTGCTAACTATATCGAAACTGGTCTACTCGCGAACTGGATTCCAATTGGAACCGTATTCTTGGAAACAAGTTGAATGGTTTCAGGTGGGCACGGATAGGAAACGAGGCAACGAAATTTTTAAAACAGAGGCTAAAGAGAGAACGTTACTCAGC
Organism: Mastigias papua; assembly: GCA_964019165.1. Taxonomy (NCBI): domain Eukaryota; kingdom Metazoa; phylum Cnidaria; class Scyphozoa; order Rhizostomeae; family Mastigiidae; genus Mastigias; species Mastigias papua. Next base: position 14,008,988 of record OZ025277.1, read on the forward strand.
GTTCCTTTATTCTTCTGCACCTGCGAGGCAGTTGTAAACTACGCAGTTTTGCCAGCATCAGTTCCAAACTGACCCAGTCTCGTGAATGCTCAAGGTCTATCCGTACCCAAATCGTTATAGTTCCAGATGGGACCGTTTGAAGCGGTCCGATGGAAACGCAGCCTAAATTTCTTAAAATAATAATAGCATGGCCATAATAAATTTACTCAGTTTAGTCTTGAAATCTCTCAACTCACGTCAACTCAACTCAACTCAGCTCAACTCTGTATATTAGGATCACTATCTGAATGCGTGTCTAGTCTCGTTTTGACTGTGTATGAATCATGTGATATGTTAGTAGGCGGATTGGGCACGAATGTGCTGAGAGGCTCCGGCCGTGTAAAGATCATCCTAGGATGTCTGGACCCTAGCTTCTCAACAATATGTGTATATGGGTACTGATGAAGATACATTAGATCGAAGACATTTTAGAAAAGTACATCATTGATTTATTCTGTAATTTATATTATATATTTTTTTATATCTATACTTTATATTTGCTTTATTTATATGTTCAGTTCAGTAATCCTTCTATTCTCTATTCCAGATTCCACTAACTAACTTCTCATTGGGAGTCGTCATAGAAACATCGAATCCCAACCAATATCAACTTAATGATCAAACACAATCTCAGAGTCCCATGGTGTATCATCGAATCGATAGGTTAAAAAGGGAACCCAAATATTCATTTTGTAGACGAAATAATCACATGGTGCTACAGGGTTCGTTAACTTCTTATATCCATCACACAATGTTGTCATCGTTTGAGCCGAGTGAAGATTGCAATAAAATGCCCCTGTGAAGAGAAAGTTTTGTACCCTATAATTTTGAATACAGGCGATGCCCAGATATAGGCGCTGGCACTTTTGTCCGGGTAAAGGCACGTTGTCACCTAAATATTTCCCTATTTTGGAGGCTTGGCAATTTTCCTGTTTAGATATAGGAACAAAATTAAATACCAATAGAGTGCTTCGTATTAATTGGATATTCTTGAACACATGTCAAGAATACCTCATTCTGTTTTCTTGCATGTACAGAACGGGACGTGTACAGATGCCTTGCAAGGCACTTCAATTCCACTTGCTTTCCTGCTGCTATGTTTGCACAATACCACCAGAAAGAAGAAAAGGATGTAAAAATTATTTCAAAAATGTGTTGGCAAATGTCACACCGTTGTTTCATATTTCGTTACGTTTAGTGTAATGTCCAAGAACATACTGGGACCATAATGTTTCCTTTAACTTCTCCATGTTTGTCCTCAGAATCTATAGGTGGTGGATACCTGTTAGCAGCCATGTTTCTTTTTTACAAAAAATATCTAATTTCTTAAATACTCAGATATAGGTGTCGCACCTGAGCCTTTTATGCGAGTTTGTAAGGTAGCATGATTTTATGGCTGAATTACAAGCACAAACATTTGCTGAGGTTTAAGCAAAGCTGTTCAATTACACCTTAGACTAGATAGTCATAATACGGATAGGTAATTCCCAGACATCGTTAACTAAGCATACGAAATTAACTAGTTACTATCAGGTTTGTGTGCAATGATATATAAGCGCCGAAGGCGCTAGATGCGCATGTTCATTGTTCGGCACTGAGGCAAAATCACTGAAGCGGTAAGAGGTCAGAATGCGAAAGCCCTGCTGTGGCTGAGTATGGCAGATAACATGAAACGTTCTTGCTTCTCATCATATCTATGAAGGTAAGGCGTCAATCTCTGAAGAATCATACAAATGGATGTATATACAGCCGATATACACATCTAGCGCACAAAGACCTCTACATTCAAGCATAGATCTAGATGTTTGTATTACATTTTGTCGCCTGGGCCATCTCCTTGGTATATATAAAGTGACCTATACAGGCACCAAGCAAAGTTTTCTATTTAGAGATACAAGTTGCAAGCAAAATTTAATTCAACGAGTTTAGTTCAGTTCAGTTTCATTTTATTACATTGTTGTGAAGTATGACATTGTTGTGATCTGTATAAAAATTTCCTCTCTATACTTCTAGGAATTTCCGATCTCACAAGTTATTCAGGCCCGCCGAGAGCATGTATTGGGCCCCGGGGCACACAGATGCATACATGCTTCTTCCTAGGGGGGAGCTCAAAAATTACATTTTCCATGGGAGCCCCTCTCAGAAATTACTGCCTAAATACAACTTGATATTGTTATTTGCTATAAAAATAAATAAGGAATGCATATCAAACAGAATCTCTTTAGATTAGTTTCATGCGTGAAGCCAAGAATATAAAAATTGTTTTAAAAATTGACAGGCAATATTTCTAACTTATTTCCCAGAGTAGCTCAACTCTCCCTCAAAATTTCGTCAGGAGCTTAAATTTTGTAGCCCCCTTAAATTTGTACCTTTAGGGGAACAAATAAAAAAAACTGAGAGGCTGTGATGGCTTCACTATAAAATATTAAAGTTACTACAAAACTATTTTACAGCCTTGGGGCCCCTCTTAGGTATGTTCAGGTAATGTGCCCCACCTGCCCCCTCTCTCCGGGCCTGGTTCGTGTGAGATGACCGCAGAATAATCCCTGCCTCAATAACTCCTGAACTTTGAAAGGTAAAGAAGAAATCCTTCCGCAAATCGCAATCATATTCATACTCTCTCACTTAGTTTTTGCTTGCAACTTGTAACTTCATAGTGCTAATAGTATACAGAAAACTTTGCTAGGTAATTTTATAGCTCATTTAAAGTATTTTTTCTGCCTAGCAATCCATGAATGGAGCTGCATTCATTTGGTATTGCATGTATAATATGACAAAGAGAATGGCCTAACCCAAAACATTAATGGAAATAGCCTGATTCAAGCAGGAAAATTCCGGCTTTTTGTAATAGATGTGTCTGCTGGTTGGTATGCTATTCTATTTGCATGATTTTTCAGGGATTGGACTCTTCTTTTCGCATATATAGTGTGAAACTAGAGCGCTTCGTGCTATCTCCCATACTGAGCCTGCATGAAACTTGAGTATGTTGACCTCTTTACCCATCCGTGACTTGCCTCACTTAGACAATAGGCAATGATCTGAAGATGCACATCTAGCGCCTTCGGCGCTTCTATATCATTGTTTGTGTGATACCTGCATCAAAAAGTGAAAACAATTTTTGTGAGTGATGGCTTCATACATTCCAGTTCACGTTTCCACACCCCTCTTGTTTATTGATCTGTTGTACACTTAGCAGATTAGTATTCTTTCCAGGACGTTCTGTCGTAAAGCTACCTGCAGATGCATTTGGAAGCCCAAGAACATATTATTCAGAAGAGACACAAGCAATTGTGACGGAAATTATGGATTGCTTTTCCAGCAGTTCAAAACCATGTCCAAGTATTGTTTCTGTAAGTACTCGATTACTTCTGTTTTCTGTTCATCCATTATCTCCCTTGACTCTTTCCCTTTACCCTGAAATTTTTTACCCCTGAATCAACATTCGTAATTCTGCATGTTCCGGATTAGAACAGGATTCTGAGAGTCATTCAGCAAATTGATAATCAGGGTGTCTGCCAAATCAGGGAAATCGGGGAAATCAGGGAAAAATCAGGGAAATGCGAATAGACTTAAAACTATCAGGGAAAAATCAGGGAAATCCGCTAAATCTGGAGAAAATCAGGGGAAAATTAGGGAAATTATTAATCTCCAAAAATGAATTCTAGCTGTTGCATTCTGAAAGAGAATGTCGTAGATATTGGTTTGAAAGCATATATCTTAACTGACGTAAAAGGATTTTCGAAGCATTCATTCGAAGCATCAAAACACAATTGCATAGGAAATGTGACATTATTCAAAAGATGTCAATGAAGCCCAATTCTGGTAATGTTAATTTGAATTATAAATAGTTTTCAAAACGAATTTATAATATCAAAGCACTGAAACTAAACTCAGGCATGCATTCAAACTGCATTTCCAAACGCAAAGAACCTGCAACAGATCAATAAATCTCTATATAACTCCTGTACTTTTATTTGCTTCTCCAAGTTTCTGCTGTGTGAAATCATAAAAATTTTCTTCATACATGACCTTCGAAAGTTCGATTCCATTTTTGGAGCTCTTTGTTGACAAGCACCTTCTCATGAATTTTTCTTCAACTTGAAGCTATCAATACAATTAGGAGTGACCTACTTTTCTCTGAATATTTGCAAAGTAAGCTAGCTAACATCAAGACATTGTTTAAACCGCCAGCAGGGAGTTTAACAAAATCCATAAACTTGCTCTACGAATTCTTTTCAATGATTATGAAACCCCGTTTGAAGATCTTCTTCAAAGAAGCAATGAGCAGACACATTTTGCTCAAATGGAATACAGCACATTTTGCTCAAACAGACGAAACTTTGCTTAACTAGCCTTGTGTTCTGATAAGCGTAGTGTGTAGTATTTGCTCAGGACCTATATTGTATCAGGGAAAACAGGGTAGAAATCAGGGAAAAATCAGGGAAATATCAGGGAAAATGACTTCCCTGATTTTGCAGACACCCTGATAATGCAACACCGAATCTTCATGGCCTTACTGGTAAAATTTTGAATATTTGTTTGATCGACGTCAAGTCTGTTATATTTTCTTAATGTCGAAACGTTGATAATTGCATATCTATCATCTAATGGCAATTGCATGTATTTTTTCTAGTCCAAAGATTTTGCACACAATCTCAAGAAGAGTGTGAGCATAACAAGCAGTCTTGATGCAGTTTGGGCAAATGCCAACTCACCATATGTTGCTTTGAGGTGCACACATATTCACACAAATTTTTAATATATATTTGCAAACAAATAATGTGTAGATATTTTGTTCGAAATGTAGGGTAAGAAGTTTGTGTTGACTGCAAAAGTTCTAAGCAACATGAAGAATAAGTGAACATGTCTATATATTTAAATTTGTCGTTTCTTTTGCCCATGTGTGATCCTTTCTCAAATTTTATCCATCCTTTTGTTCCTCTCTTTCACCATCTTTCTCCTTTTTAACATCATCTTTCAAGCAATGCATTTCCCCTTTGCGCCATCACTTTGTGGTAAGTAACGAGTGACTGAGTGCCCCTTTCAAAGCATTCATGATTTCATTCTTTCAGATATATTGCAACAGAAGATGGCGTCTTTCGAATCTTCCCTGGTGTCCAGATACATCCTTTGTATGATCCACGAAACAGGCCATGGTATTTTAAAAACTGTCTACTTCTTTCAGTGTCTTGCTGTTTGAGCTATATATTCAAAATCATGTCTGTCCATATCACTGAAATTTTGAATTTAATTGCAAATCTTTTTTACAAAGTTTTTCATAATCATATACTCAATTTTACCAAATATTTGTATGCTGTGCAAGCTCAAAAGCCAGTAATTTATGACATCATGTAAGACTATTATGCACTATTAAATTACCAAATGATATCTGCATGCAGATGTTGGCAGAATTTGGCCTCCTCTTCTGATCTCTTTTTGGCAAATACTTTAAGTTGTCGCGAACGTTCCTTAGGTCTGTTGTGCATTTACCAGGAGCTCAGTCTGTAACTCAATTTCGCATCAAGCATCTTTTTTATCGCAATAGGGATGAAATCTACATTATGTTCAGGAATCTGAAATGTTGGCAGATTTGGTTGACAATCCACTATAAATTTTATGTTTTTACACATGATTGTAAATACTGTGTCTTCACTTCTCAGGTATCAGAGATCATTGCTATACCCAAATACAGTTGTCCTGTCCACACCGTACTTGGAAAATACAACGAAATCTATGATTATTACATTTAGTCACCTGTTGCAGAGGTATGAGCTGTGCATGACTTGGTCTGACCGATAGATTAACAATTCAAATAAGCATTAAATTAGTTGTGGCTCAAGGAAGTAATTAAATATCTTGCTGATGATATAATTCATCAATAAGCAAATGTTGTAACTTCATGTGATGACTTAAGAAACTTGTGGAATTGATACTTAAAGTACTTAAAACAGATAAGCAAACAAACTAGTCCGCTGCTTAAGAATTCATAGGAGGAACTTAGCAAATGTAAGCACAATTTTATTTACTCATTCGTGCTTTCTCTTTTTAACTCTGCATATATACGTATGTATTTATTTTTTCCAGACAAAATGACAACACAATGAATACCGTCGCTGTGATGGGCTTAGACTATTCAATGTATCAATTCGAGAAATTCTTGATGGATAACATTGTAGGATGTCGCACAAGTAAATCAACGTATGTATTGTCTATGAAATACTATTCATATCTTTGCAAATAGATTAAAGAATAAAAATAAAGTTAAGAAAAACGACAATAGATTGGAGTTTGTAAAACATGTTTCGATTGCTTCGACAATCATCTTCAGTTACAGATTACGCATATTACATCGTGCAAAAGATATAAAGACAAGTGGCTACTCCCTAAGGGTCTTACAACTAAAACTATTCTATTCAGATAAATTGTTCCATTTGCTTGGAATGGAGACTATAGTATGGTATGAAAGGGAATTACCTGGAGATATGGGAGAATTAGAATGAAAGCAAATGAATGGGCAGCAGGTTGCATAGAGGAAGAAAAGAACATAGAAATCTAGAGACTTAATGTTAAGGTGTTGTGTGTTAGTTGGGAATTAAGATCAGGTTTGAGGCAGCTAATATGTAGAGCTTCCTCAATTTTTAGTTGATACCTGCTTATTGCAGTATCTAGAATGGCAAAGGAGTCTTCACTTCTAAGTTGTTTACGGCAGTTGGACGATGAGAGGAAGTGTTTGTAAATATGCAAGTTTTTATCCCGTGAGATATGCTCACGAAGACCAGTAGAGAAATGTCGGCATGTCTCGCCAACGTATACTTAATTACATCCCATACAACAGAATTTGTAAACTACACATGAACACAGTAATTTAGGGATGGGATCTTTGCTAGAAAACATGTTGCTGAGTTTATAGGATAAGAAGACCAATCGTATAACTACAGTAGATTAGAGCAATAGGTTTTGAGTATAGATCTGACTTTTCTTTGGGCAAATGATGAGATGCTTAAGTAGGCTAATTTAAAGTTTAAGGTAGGCATAGCTGCAGATTCAGTAGACGATTCGGTATTAGATTAGTGTTATTTAGATATTGTTTAGTGTCTTGATCAGTAATTCTGGATGGGAACAGATTTCTCTTCAGAATGACAAGAAGATTTTCTCGATGTTCCTATAATACCCTTGCCATGTATTATTACCTTTATATGTTCTATCTACTCTCCAGTCCGGAATAGATGTCCCCCCGACTATTTATTTTTTCAAAAAATGCACACCAGGATATTCTTATTGCAACCCTCCCCCGATTATTAATTTTGAGCCAAGAGGAAATTTTCCCAACCAGACCAAGAATTGTCCGGCGAAAGTAACTCGTTGTGAATGCTTATTGTGTTGAAAAAATGTTTGCGTGAAATAAGTAATTGCTGCAAGAAGCACTGAAAACGCAGCCGACAGTTGTGCCAACGATGATAACATTATGAATGAGGACGATAGACACATTTTTAGTATGCTGGAAATATGTAATAAACGTAATACGTTCCTTTTCAAAAAGCTAGAGTTTTTTATCCAATGCATATGTTGGCCTTCTCTCCACCTCCATCTATAACAGCCCACCCCATAGACGTTCACCTTGGAGCTTTTTCTCCCCCCCCCGCTTATTTACTTTCAGACTTTTTTCCAACCCTCCCCCCGCTTATTGTCACCCCCTTCTTTTCCGGACTGGAGAGTACTGGAGTTTTAACTAACCCAACCTTATAAGAATGCGAAAAGAAACTGAAAAAGTTAATAAGAAGTCCAGTTTAAGTGGTTTTGTGATAGACCGAAGTAGGAGTAGATGAAGTTTTGTCAACCAGGACATCAAAAAAGCTAATTTGTTGTTAGTTTCCTTTTCCATGAAAAGTGTTATGTTAGGGTGTTGTTTATTGAGGAAATTAAAGAATGACATAGCACCATGTTCAAAGTTGAATAGGCAAAAAGTATCGTCAACATATCTGCGATAGATGATAACATTTAACTTATTAAAGTTTTCAAGCCAAATCTTTTCGTGATGATCCATAAAGAGATTAGCTAGGATCGTTGCAAGCGGTGATCCCATTGAGACGCCGTCTATCTGATCGTAAGTGCTACCGTTAGAAAGAAAATGGGTCTGTGCTGTGGCGAAAGAGAATAGTTTAGTGAGGTCTTCTTTAGAAAGTTTATGGTTGACATTGTTCTGTAAGATATAGGAGACTGCAAGATCGATGGATTCAGTTAGTTGTATATTAGTGAACAAACTGTTAACAGCAAAGGAAACCATAAATTTGTTGTGGGTATTAATGTCCTTAAGTTCGGAGGCGAAAGAAAGTGTTTCAGCAGAAGTGTACTCATGGTTGTGAGGTGCTACAAAGAAATTTACTTAGCTCATTGTTTTGTGTGCGGATGGATGAAAATATAGATCGGAAAGCAGGCATAGTATTGATTACTTTGAGTTTGAGAATTCTTGGAAGTCGATAGATCCTAGCAGGTTGTGATTCTGTTGGGCATATCTTTCTATAGATTTCATTATCTACTGTACTTTTGGTCTTAAGTTCTCTAAGAAAACGCTGCAGTTTACTTTCTCTAGTAAAAGTGGGATCTGTGCATAATTTCTTCAAATTTGCTAGTGTCGCTTAGAATCTCCATAATACCTTTTCTATAATCATCTTGTGTATTACAACCACAGAATTTCCCTTGTCTGCTCTCAGAGTAACGATGTGTTCATTGCTGCCTAGTCCTTTTAGAATCCTGTGTGTCTTCATATCACTGGCAGACATGCGATCGGAAGAAACGTAGAAGTGGACCAAATGTGGCAGTTCAGATTTCAGCTTAGAAACATACCTGGAATCTACCTACTTTCCAAGCATGTATAAATATCAGGATTTTTGGTGGAACGATGGAATATATGAGATCATATCTTAAGGTTTCTTCTTTGTCCGGTGTTAAGCGATATGAGGAGAGATTAGGTTTTGAGTCTTAACCCAGTCTTGTGTAAACAAAAAGAGTTCATTTTTTCACTTGGACTCTTCAAGTAAACAATGGTGAATAGGTGCTAATTGCCCAATCATAGGGCCAGATAGACGCATTATTTTTTCATATCACGTGTACGCGCATCTGGCTATATATTTCGGTTCACCTTTCGGTCTTTATCCGACGTTTCATACTCTGATGAGTGTATATATATATAAAATGATAGAAGTACATGGTGGACGGAGTACATTACAGACTTATTTGATGATGAGAGAAGAGAAATACCAGGTATATCGAGCAACATGTTAGGCCCAAAGATTTTGACATCTGAAGTTCTAGCAGCAGTTCAAAGCATGAAAAATAACAAAGCAGTTGGCACAGATGAAATAGCTGTTGAATTAATCAAAAGCATAGGTGACTTTGGCATTGAGAAACTGACGAACATGCTTAACGACATTTACGAATCGGGAAAAATCTTTAGAGCACTGCCGAAAAAGCCAGCTGCGGCAGAGTGTGAGCTCCACAGGACAGTTAGCATCATGAGCCATGTAGTGAAAATATTATTGAAGGTACTGATGAGAAGAACAAGAAGCAAAACTAAACCTGAAATATCGAAACTGCAGTGTGGATTTGTAAAAGATAGTGGTACACGTAATGCAATATTTATGATTAGAATGCTATCAGAGAGAGCTATCGAGATGCAAAGAAACCTGTTCTTATGTTTTATAGACTATAGCAAAGCCTTCAATAATGTCAAACACAAGAAACTCTTTGAAATGCTTGAGGATATCCAAATAGATGGCAAGGATTTGAGAATTATAGGGAACCTGTATTGGAAACAAGCAGCAGCTGTAAGAATCAGTAGTCATGTGGGCGAATATGTTGAAATAAAGAAAGGGGTAAGACAAGGATGTGTAACGTCACCTGACTTATTCGACTTCTATAGTGAAAGAATATTAAGAGAGTTAGAAGCTATGCCAGAACTTTAACATTGATAACCTTCGCTATGCAGATGATACTGTTCTGATTGCTACATCGGAGGAGCAACTTCAAGTATTAGTAGACAAGGTAGTTTTAGAAAGTGCAAAAAAGGGTCTATATGTTAACACAAAAAAGACAGAGTGTATGGTAGTAACCAAAAAGAGGGATATTCCAACTTGTAACATCTGGGTTCATACCACAAAAATAAAGCAAGTGAATTGGTTTAGTTATTTAGGAAGCTTGATCACAGCAGGCAGTAGATGCGACAAGGAGATTAAAAGAAGAATTGTAATGTCAAGAGAGACATTTTCAAAGTTGAAGAAAATCTTGTGCAATCCAAAGATCACCATGCCAACTAGACTAAGGGTACGGGAATGTTATGTGTTGGCGATCCTAAAATATGGATGTGAGACATTGACTGTGTCTACAGAGATGGCGAAGAGAATAGATGCAGCGGAGATGTGGTTTCTACGCTAATTCAGTGCACGGAAAACAGGAAGGAATGGCACAAACTGGTCACCGATTTCATAAGATAGGGCACAAGAAGAAGAAGAAAATATATATGTATATCTATATATTTCAAAGATTTAAGAATTAATATCAAAATTCTTAAAAAGAATGTCTTCAACGTCTCCAAGACAGAGCCATTCCCTTGATGGATAATTCCAGGATAATTTCCTTCAAGTAGGACAGCATGTCGTGTTTGGCCTTGCGGTTATGACCTATAGGATCGTAAATGGACTCTGACCTGAAAATGTGCTGAATAAATTTCAGCAAAGATGGCAATACTTCAGTTACCATACGCGATTCAGCAGCGATCTTCGGATTCCAAGGTGCAATTTGGAGTTTGCGAAAAAGGATTTTCCTTTTCAGCTGTTAAGGACTGGAATAAAATCCCTACAAGTGCCAGGGAAGTTCCTACCTTACCCATTTTCAAAAAACAACTATAACACATTTGATGAACTGAAACACATTTAAACACAACTCCCTGGAAGAACAGGAACACTTTTCTTTCTTTTAAATTATTCCCTTTTTTCATGAACTGTATACTTTAGTAATAATGTAGCTGAAGGGATTCGTGTATAAATAAGATTAAATGAAATGAAACAGTGGTCTCGATTTTCCATTTGACTTTATTTTATTTATAGTGTCAAATCCCTTCTTTATTATGTTTCACTTTGATTAATAGGCATTCATGCATAGTTGTGGATAAAAGTGGTCTGATAGTATACCATCCTGATTTCTCAAAAGGTCAGGCTAATCAGCAACTCGAAGGACAGCATATCACAAAAATGGTAATTTATTTGTATCTATTATTATATATGAATGCTATCATTTACAGTTTTCTGCAATGCATGTTTAGTCAATTACTGGATCACACTGTTTATCATCCTACCTACAATCATCGGATCAACCATGATTAACTGCAGTCAAGCCATAAATCAGTTAATCACGTTTTTATAACTCTAATCACCTCTCCACAAAACTATTTTCAATCTCTTTTTCTACTGTGTGCTCTTGCTCCTCTTTTTTTATTTCCTAAAGCCCCTCCGTCTTTTCCACTGATCTCTCTTTTCTGTTGTTACAACCCTCAGATCTTTTACTCCTACAGTCATTCTCTAGGACTTGAGTATCTGCAAGAATAACTGCTCTTTTTTTAGTGCTTAGAGCTTTGGCATAAGGTATGTCTACATTTAGGCGACTGACGAACTTTATCTTTTACAGACTCGTCACTCTCCTTTGATCAAGACCTGGAGCTATGTTCCATTTCCTTGTTGTGCCAGTCTAGTATTGCTGCAATCAGCTAATTCTAGCAGATATGAAATTTATCACTTTCCATTACAATAATGTTAACTTTTTCTAGCTACCTGTTGTTGCGTCCGACCTAATAACAAAAGGACTACTCGTTAAGAAATCGTGCATTGGAATTCACAAGGCAAATAAATCTTCGACTAACCCTGTGCCTCATTTGCAATATTTCTACGAGGTGAGGGAACTTATACTACGATAGAAATAAACTATACCCATCATATGAGTAAACAATTCATGATAATCTTGCTCTTGGGTGCCTAATAGTAAAAGGAGGCTTATTAATTTTTTGAATTGTTCTCATTTCCGGACCTTGTTAAAACCCCACATTTATTAATGCTTCATCTCGTATAAGGTTTTGGTGCCCGTTTAGCCAGATAATCAGATATCAGATTGAATTTTTAAGTTTGCACTTCTGTGTTTGTTACATTTGATGCAATGCAATGTGATATCGGATTGCCACTGAAGAATTTTACAGTGAAGAATTTCTGACCCCCATAATTAAATGTAGAAAGTTTTCCGCATCCCCCCCCCCGTTTTTGAGAACCCCTTCCATTAGGCAACTGAGAGTAGACATAATTGCCCAAAGGCTCTGCAAGTAGAAGCAAGACTCGTATATTTGTACCTGACGCGAGCGTATTCCTTACGTTGATCTTAGTAAAGGTTGCGATCCCAGAAAGCTAAAAGGAGAGCTTTGCTTTAAGCTACTTCTATGACCACACCCATGACCATTCCCAATATTTAATTTAGACTGTTCAAGTTTACATACGTAGAGCTACACAGAGGCTAAGAATAATTGACGGGAGTTATACACAAAGCCGTAATAATGGTCGATTCATTCTAGTAGGTTAGGTATTCACTAGATTAGCATACGCTCGTTGGAAAGAGGACTGAGCATAGGTTTGAAGTGTTCATTTCCCGGTGCAGGCCCAAAGCAAGATCACCTTCTATCAGCAAGCCCAAATAATGTGCAAGATAACTGACTGTATGTGGGCACCACTTTCGCTTCTAGAGATCAATTATTCAGGGGTGTGGTTTTGCATCATCCTGTATTTATGTAGCAGCGCCCCAAAATTCTACGGTCAAACAAGCTTGTATATCATTAGTGGACAATAGTACTGTAAGTCCTAGTGGATTTATTGCAGGTTCCGAGTGCCATCTCAAGAGTCATAAAACTACACTCCGATATATTTTCTGCAAACCTATATCATAAATGTCTTGAAGCCTTTTTCAAGCGTTACTTTACTGCTGAATCTATACCCAAAAACTAACTCTACCTGCTAAATATGCTATGTATAAAGAAATAATTTGGTTCCATGTCCTGTTACATAAATTTGTCCCTAGTTGCAATGACGATCACCTAGATCACGTACGATGTTAATTAGCTTCATATTGAATTTGAGAAGTGTAACTGACTATTATCTTCCTAAATGTGTAAACAAGCTAAATGCGTGCGCTGTGCAAGCAGCAATCCCCGATGCAAACCAGCAATCAAATACTCAAGCAAGAAGAAACAGATGTATGAAATGGAAGAAAATGTGGTTAAGAACCTAGAAAGATGAGCGTGGGCAAACAACAGTATTACAGTACTTCAGGGCGGGGTGGCAAATTTATGCCCGGGGGCATTATAACTGTTTAGTGATGCAGAAGGACCCATCATGTTTGGGCTTTGCCTCTGAGCTTCTAGCTCTATAGCTATTTGGCTGAGTACCCAAAACTCTATACGACCCCCTAATCATTGCTAGTTGCCGCAACTTTCCAATGATGAATCATTCATTATTTGTTTTCTTATACATCATCTTTATGTCATTATTTTACTGTCCTTATTTCGCATATTTGATGTGAAATCCTGTTCATTTATTGCTCTTGTAAGGATTTATATTATTCTTCTGTCAAGCTTGATGTAACTAAAGTGATCGAAGTTGGCCCGTCAGCGATTGTGTTTTGTCCTCAATACAAACTTGTGCCAGTACCAAACACGAACGTTTATGTGCTGTTCGTTAGAAACAGCTGTCTACAGAAAAGTTACTGCCCTTGTCCGAAGGTAAGTGTCATGCATATTATAGTATTCGACTTGTCGCATCTTGCCAGTTGTATTGCATGCTCGCCCCTATTACCCCCGTGCTGCATGCGTCCTTGTTGATCGTAAAATCCTGCATAGTTAGAAAAATTTATCGGATAACACACTGAAGTGAACTTCACAGAGTAAGCTAATTCTTTAGTCTTTTTAATTAGTTATAGTAAGTAAATGGAGCCATAAATGAATGACGGATAAATGAGAGTGAGTGAATCAGTGAACCTTGGCTGTAGTGAAAAGAATGAATCAGGTATTTGGCTTCTTTGGACATCATTGTCACTATCATATTTATGTAGAAATGATCACAATTATTCTGATGAACAGCAGAGATAATTATAGAATATTTCTTTTGAAGGATGGAACCTGTAGAAGCCTTTATCCTGCCCATACCTGCCACTGTCCTTGTAAGAATTTCCTGAGATGCGATGAAGCGCTCATGACACTGTAAGTGAAGCCTCGTTTTCATATAGTCGTAAACGATGAGGACACGTCCAACCATCAGGGACACGATAAATGTGCATCGGGAACGTTCTCAGAAGTTGACCCCATAACCTCGACTAGTACGACGATGGTACAGCAGGGACATCGACAATATCACCAAAGAAACGTTTCCATATCATCGTATGCATCCCAGTAGCATATCCGTCACTGCGTCAGTTACTACATTGTCTAAACGAGGCTTAATGCTATATTCCATTATAGGCTACCTTTTTCTAAAGAACACCTAGTTTGTAAGCCGCAGCAACTGAGTTTCAAAACATATGCTGCACCCGCAAACCAAGAGATGAGATCCATGGTTGGAGCGATGGCCGTAAAATCTGGTAGCAACATGATTATGCACTTATGATTTGTTGGCCACCCAAGAACGTAGCTAGACCACCAGACAGTTACTTCTATGAGCTAGAGAAAGTGGTCTGGGGTGATCCATAAAGCATATCCGCACAATTTTGCCAATTCCCCCTCTCTCTCCCCCTTGTTCCTATCTGTCAGCTTCTTGCTTAGCAACTCCCTCCCCCTGTACATGCGGACAGAAATTTTTATCTTTATTCAATTGTAGAAGCTTAGTATAGCTTCTCTATGACTGTGCATGCATTCCCACGTACTGACAAATCATATATCCACTGCGCTGTTCATCGAGTGATCACGTGCTTCCAAGCCTTTTTGGAATGATACATCCAAACACTATCATTTTACAGAACTGACACAACTGGTCACTTTTCACGTTACGATTAACTTATACAAAATACAAATACAAATAAATCACTTAATATAGCGCATTTTTGATATAACATCTTCAAGTGCGCTTCACAGTTCCTAAAAGTTCCTAAAAGCTTAAAATGTCCATCTAAAACTTATTAAAAAGAAAGGTCTTTAACTTTTTCTTGAATGTTTCAACATTAACACATTGTTTTAAATCATTAGGAATGTCATTCCACAGTCGTGGTCCCATTACACTAAATGATCTGTTTGCAAATGACCCTCTCTTTACTCTGGGAATATCTAGTTTCATATACATATTGTTTGATCTTAATAGTCTCACACTCTTACTTAGCTTCAGCATATCTTTTAGATATTGAGGAGCTGTGCCTTTCAGTGCCTTAAAAACTAGAGTTAGAACTTTGTGTTCAATTCTGAGATGTATAGGTAACCAATGAAGTTGTTTAAGACATCTTGTGCTACTTTCATGAGCTTTCCTTCCTAGTACAGCTCTGGCAGCTAACACCTGTACTCTTTGCAGCCTATTAATTTCATGTTTTGGTAGGCCAATCAAGATTGCATTCGAATAGTCTAGGTGGGACATCACTATACCCACAGCTATTGTTTCTGCAGC
Organism: Mastigias papua; assembly: GCA_964019165.1. Taxonomy (NCBI): domain Eukaryota; kingdom Metazoa; phylum Cnidaria; class Scyphozoa; order Rhizostomeae; family Mastigiidae; genus Mastigias; species Mastigias papua. Next base: position 14,024,698 of record OZ025277.1, read on the forward strand.
TTCATCTGTTAAAACTTTCCTCACTTGTTTCAATCTGTACAATCCATACATTGCTTTTCGACACATCTCCGTTATATGTTTTTGCATGTTGAGTTGTTCATCCATATAGGCTCCAAGGTATTTTATTACTTCAGTCCTCTCAACTAGCTCTCCATTAACATCAAGGCTCTTATTCTCACATTTTGTAAGTTGATAAGAAGAACCAAAGTATATGTACTCCGTTTTAGAGGGATTCATTTTCAGTCTATTGCTATCCATCCAGTCTTTCACAGCAAGACAAATTCCCTGTAGTTTCTGGTTGCTTTCACATTCATCTTGGTAGTGACTTGGTTTGAAAGATGTACTTAAAGCATGATCATCAGCATAACCATAGATATGCAGGTTTTCAGGGATAATATCTGCTATCGTACTGGCATAGATTAGGTAGAGAACTGGCCCCAAACATGACCCTTGGGGGACAGAGCACATCACATCCTTTAGTGGAGAATATTCTGATCCTACATTGACCTTGAACTTGCGACATCGAAGATAGGATTCAAGCCAGCTAAGAGCTACTCCTTCAATACCAAAGTGCATGGATAGTACATCTAACAAGATATCATGGTCCACTGTATCAAATGCCGCACTAAGATCAATTGCCACTAATGCTGTCACTTCTTGCTTTTCCATCTTCCATAAGATATCATTAAATATTTTAACTAGAGCTGTTTCACAACTATAGCTCTCTCTGTAGGCTGACTGATAGTCTGGAAGTAAGTCATTGCTGCCGCAGTGTTCCATTAACTGTACCAGAGCAGCTTTTTCAAGTAATTTTGACAAGAAACTCAAGTTGCTTACTGGCCTATAATTATCCAATAAAAGTTCTAATCCTATTTTCTTCAATGTTGGTCTGACAATTGATAATTTCCATTCTTTTGCAAAAACTCCTTGTTGCAGTGACAAGTTGATCAGTTTAGTGATAACTGGTAGAATTTTCTTCAGGATGATGTCATTTTTCAGAATATTTGTAGGCATGGCATCTAGTTCACAGGACTTTGTTGACATTCCTTTTATTAGTTTTTCCACCTCTTCCTGTGTTAAAATTTTAAACTTGCTAAACCCTGCAACTGAGTGATTCTTTTTTGAAACATATTTTGGTTTTTCCTTAAGTTCTTCTCTGATTTTCTGTATCTTGTTTGTAAAAAACTCAGCAAACTCTGTGGCAAGTTGATCTTCTGATTTCCCTTCTGGCATCTGATTTTCTGATTTTGATCCTGTTATTTTGTTGAAGGTATTGTATAGTGCTTTTGTATCTCCTTTGCACATTAGAATTTTATCAGACAGTATTTTGGTTTTCTTCTCTGATATCATATAATTATACTTATTTCTTTCATGATGGTATACCCTCCACTGTTGTTGTTCTCCATACTTGATCCATTTCCTTTCCTCTCTTCTGACCTTTCTTTTCTGATCAGAGACTTCTTCATCAAACCAGTCTTTCCTCTGTCTGACTACCATAGTGAATGTTTTAACAGGAGCAACTATGTCTAAGCTTCTCTTAACCTCTCCCTCAATTAACTTTACACATTCATCAACTGAATCAACAGAGTCATTGACACATGTGAAATCCAAGTTATTACTCAGTTCCTCAATGTTGAGGTTTTTCAGCTTCCTCTGTGTTCTGGTGACTTTTGAGATGTTCTCTTTTGGAATGTTTACCTCAACCATCACACTTCTGTGGTCTGAAATATAAATCCCAGGTTTACAATCAACTATCACTTTGCTGCCAGACTCTGTAAACACATGGTCAAGTGTGTGTCCCTTATTGTGTGTTGAGAATGTCACATGTTGCTCTAATCCAAGGGATTCCATAGCTCTAAGATAAGTATTAGCATCTTTATTATTCCTGTCATCAATCCAGATGTTGAAATCACCCATTATGATTATGTTCTTATGTTGTGATAGAATTTCACTCAAAAATTCAGGATATTCATCCAAAAATATTGCTGTTTCAACTAGGTGGGTCAAGGATCGAGGTGGGCGATAAATAAGCATAATATGGAGTGAGACATTTTTATAGCAAGCCCTCCATAGACCAAATTCAAATGATTTCATTTCCCCAGCCTTAATCCTTTTCACTTTGATGTGGCTTCTATAAACCAGACACAAACCACCGCCTGGCCTTCCCTTTCTGTGTTGAAATTCTGCCTTCCAGCCATCAATATTGAAGCAACAACTATTTTTCCAAACTGTATCCTTGTCATTGTTTGTGATCCATGTCTCTGTAATTCCCAAAATATCAATATTCAAGTCATCAATGTGTTCCAACAAAGCATGCTCTTTATTTTTCATTGACTGAGCATTAACAAGCATTATCCTAGACTTCTCTGACACTTGCTGCACTTTGTGACTTTGCTTTCTGTTTATAGTCACAAGATTGCTTCTGTTCACTCCCATTTGACAGATTGTTGATTTTTTATATACATGATTTCCAGCTCGCTTTCCCCTTTTTCTTTGATACAAACTTGATTCCCAAGTACCAGTGCCGATACTTCGATCACTGCCATTGTCTTTCACAGGGCCTAAGTTAGGCCCATCTAGTACAATCAAGTTCGAATAATTTGCCATGCAGCAGCGTCCAAAGTGTAAGTTTGAGGCAAAGTAACATTGCATCCAAAGATGCAATAACAGCATTGGAATTTAGATTCAGGAACAAATAAAGGTAAAATGAATAAAACTCGATAAAATCCAAATCTTTCTCCTAGCTCAACAGCTGTGTGTCGCTACAGACAGCGCTACATACAACTTAACAACAATCTAACAATTAAAGGCCCTAAAGCATTGATGGCAGTCAAGTTTTTGTACATAAGTTTGCTGCAATCATCCATTAAAACATTCTTCCTCCACAAAGACAGTGATATATTGCCAATATGAATTTTCTTCACAATGAATCTATTGTAAACTGGGCGAACCCTTAGAGAGTATTGACTTCCAGAAATGCAACCTTTATTTTCATTAATCGATTATGTCATGATAAAGAAGGAGATAAAGCATATGTATAGGAAATCACTACAGCACTCTACTTTTACTGTACTCAATATGTGAAAAGTGAAAGTGTGAGAAAATAACGGACCCGAGCGGGATTCGAACTCGCGACCCCTGACTTTGCACGTCAGTGCTCTACCAACTGAGCTATCGGGCCACGCTTGCAAATCGTTGCTCAAGGGTAGGTCATTTGCTCGCGCCGCCCCTCTCTTCACCAATTTGCACAGGGGAGCCATCGCAGCTCCATCGCAATGTGCATTGGACCTGCTGTTGAGAGAGGACTGCTCACTTTTCATTTCTTCCAAACCCTGTTGCTTCTACAATACTCAATATGTGTCCAACATTAAGATACTGATAAAATCTACTGCAGAAAATACCAGAACATGATATTTTGGCATGAAGCAGAATTATTATTGGATTTTTAAAATTCATTATGAGATTGGCAGAATTGCTCCGCCACACCCTCAAAATGGCTGCCAATATTTCTATGTCAAAAGTTTTGGAATGACAGGTTCGTCTCTCTTGAAGACTAGAGTAGTAGTAAGATGTAGCAAATATATGATATTTGAAATCTACATTATTAACTAGATCAGGATACCAATTTTCATTCCATTTACTCAAGAAGATGCCATTTTATGATGGTAGTAAGAGAAATATACGATAAATGTCCACACCCTTTTCTTCATATTTTACGGGAAACGCTCAAAAATTGAAAAGACTATAACTTGTGAATAATCTGAGATATGAAAGTGAAATTTTGGATTTCATCATATTTCACAATAGGCCAAAGACTGGGCATAAATGAGCATGATGGCTACAAGCTCTGGTGATTTGGCATGGAATGACCCGTATAGGTGTAGTGCCTATCTCTTCGAACAATTGACGAATGCAAATTGTAGACAATGATCATTCGTTAGTATCATTACAACCACTTAGTCATTATCACCCGCATTACAAGTCAATTTTTCATTTGCTATCAGGCCCACCGATCTCGTATGCCCACCTCCACCCACTAACCTACTGCTTCCGATGCAACCTGATGAGGACAAAGCAGAGGGTTTGCAGAACTGCCAAATATTGCAATGTGGGAATATAAAAAACTGGTAAGTGGGTCTCATGCTCTCTCAGAATTACAACCTACTTTTATATTCAATGATTGATTGATTGATTGATTGATTGATTGATTGATTGATTGATTGATTGATTGATCGACTGATAAATTGACTAACTGATAGATTGAGTGTACTGATTGAGCATTCTATTGCGTATAGTGCGTGCGCACGCGCGTGTGTGTATGCGTGCATGCGTGTGCATCAACCCATGTAACATAAACGATCTTATTGTTAGTTTACTAGACTTTTGAAATTCATTTGCTTTGTCAGGTAGTTCCTCTAACTTTTATCCCTGTTGTTCTTAGGGGCAACTGCACTGAGATCGGTTGTCAGTGGTGCTTTATGGAGCCGAGCGGCAGCTTGCTGTTGAGTTCTAAGCAGTTTTGTGGATTCGGCCAAAAGTGTCCACGTGGTAGGTTGGTCGTTCCTCTGGACCGGCCTCCACTTGTTGACAATCCTGACATTACCGTACTGCTAGCAACTATAATTCCAGTTGGTATAATTTTGATTATTGTGATTGTACTTGTACTCTGTAAATATAGGGCTAAATTCTGTCACAACAATGATGATGGTCCTGATGAAGCTGCTGATAATGGCACACGTGATTTTGATAAGGATACTGCTGTTCATTTTCATATTCTTAAAGAAAATGGTGCTTATGATCCACAAGGTAATGTGAATGATGGTTTTACTACTGATAATGAGAGTGATTTTCCTGTTGATGGTAACAATCATGGTGGTGACGGAAATGATGATAATTTTGGTACTTTTGAAAACTTAAAATATGTTAATGCTGCTGGTAGTGGCACACATAATTCTGTTTATGGTGTTAATGGTCTACAAGGTAGCATGAGTGATGTCAGTGAGAGTGATTATCGTATTGATGGTAGCGATTTTACGTACAATTATTCCGACTGTGGCGGTTCCAGTGTATCACGTGACGGTTGAGCCTGACCGTCTCCGGGATCACCCCCTTTCCCAACTATAGTCCCAGGGGGGTCACTTGAATATTTTGTATACGGGGGAGTCCATCCGATAATTCTGGGTAATAAATTGCTTTGTTATCCGATACTTATGGGTAGCTGATTTAAAATTATGTCCTTTTGATACTTATGGGTAGCTGATATACAAAATATGGACTTTCAATACTTTTGGGTTCAACCAACACATACAGATCAAAGATTGTTAGGATTTCTTTCAACATCAGTAAAAATGAGGCTTTTACGATCCATCAAACATCGGTATTTTTGATATCTTTGGGTCTCATCAAAAATATTTAGTTGACACTTCTGGGCCTGTGAAATTTTATTTGATACCTTTAGGTGAATCTGGGGAAACTGCGGATGGACCCCCCCCCCCCCGTATACAAAATGTTCAAGTTACCCCTCTGGGACTATAGTAGACACAACCATTCTGAAAACGCTTCAATTTCACACTGTTATAAGGATGGATATAAATCATTATCTACCCCCAACCCGGCGAATTGAAATTGACAACTTATTTTATCAAGTTTCTACAGCCTTACATTTTTTTTCACTGATTTAGTCAAAATATCGACCTGCCGTTGTTTTCTGTTATTCTTTTTTCGTCCGACACTCGTGAATTTGTATAAAGAAGTTTACTCGTGGATCCACAAAGCAGTGGATTCAGGAGAGAATTAGTGTATGGTTTTGCTTGACTTTCAATAAGTCTCTCAAATATCTTAGACAGTGATGGTAGAACAGAAATAGGTCTGTAATTTTTCTTCTCGAAAGCATTCCCTTTCTTGAGTATGGATGATATGTTACCTTTTTGAAGGTTTCAGGAAAGATATTTGTTTTTATACATAAGTCAAAGCGATTTTGAAGTAGAGAAGCAAAGATGTCACAGTTTTCTTGAAGTACTTTAGAAAGGATGCTACCAATTGGTGAGGTCTTTTTGATTTCAGCCTCTTAAGTTGCGCAGAAACATCGTCGGTTCAGTTTTCCTGAATTCAAATAAATTACTAGGTGACCATTGATGCTTAATCTTGTTTATGCTTGGATGGTTCTTATAATTTTGAACAGCTTTATCGAAAGGATTTGTGAAATTTCCTAAGAATGAGAGGTTGGTTTTGTTTTCTGGTAGTTCTAGCTCATCAGTACTATTTGCTAAGCACTCGTTAAATACTTCAATTATATATTCCAGGCCTTTGACTGCAATCCACCTCATGATGTTCGATCAGTATTTCTTGACCTTTCTGAAGCTTTTGATCGAGTATGGCATGATGGCCTTATCTATAAACTACAACTATATGGTGTTTCTGGTCCACTCCTTACCCTTATTCAAAATTTTCTCACAAATCGCAAACAGAGAACTGTTTTGAATGGCAAGTGCTCCAATTGGAAAGAAATAACAGCAGGTGTGCCTCAAGGATCCATTCTTGGACCATTTTTTTTCCAATTTATATAAATGATTTGACTGACGACTTAAAATTCAATGTTAAACTTTTTGCTGACGATACTTCTATATTTAGAGTAGTTGATCATTCTAATGTAGCAGCTTCAGATCTTAATCATGATTTGGAAGCACTTGAGTCGTGGGCTAAAACCTGGAGAATGTCATTTAATCCAGATCCATCCAAGTGAGCTGTTGAACTAAGGTTTTCAACAAGAAAAGTGCAAGTCCAACACCCTGATATCTTCTTTAATGGCGTGCCAGTAGATAAAGTGACTACACATAAGCATATAGGTTTAACACTCGATTCAAAGCTTTCATTTGAAGCTCATATAAAAGCAACCATCTCCAAAGCAAGGAAAGGTATTGGTTTATTGAGAATGCTGTCAAAATACTTACCAAGAAATGCTCTATGTTAAGTATATTAGTCATATGTGAGATCTCAACTTGATTATGGTGACGTTATTTATCATAACCCCAGCAAAACAAATGACCTCTTTTGCAGAAGTTACTTGCCATGCTGGATGGAAAAACTTGAGTCAGTTCAATACACTGCTGCTTTAGTTATCACTGGTGCTTGGCGGCGAACCTCTCGTGAAAAACTTTATAATGAGCTTGGATGGGAATCCCTTGAAAGCCGAAGATGGTGTAGGCGTTTAACTTTATTTTACAAAATAACTAATAACCTTACACCTGATTACACAAAATACCCAATCCCACCTCTTCATCAGTCTGAATATTCACTTCGTAATCGGGATGTCATTGGACAACTAAGACCTAGAACGGAGAGGTTCAAATCCAGTTTCTATCCATTCTGTTTAACTGAATGGAACAAATTGGACCATTTAATTAAGGCCTCATCCACCACTTCAAATTTCAAAGCAAAACTGCTAGTCCTTATTCGCCCCACCGCAAAATCTTTCTATGGTATCCATGATCCAGTTGGCTTGTCTTACCTAACCCAATTAAGAGTTAGCTTAAGTAGACTAAATCTTCATAAGTTTAAACACAATTTCAGAGATGCAATAGATGCGATGTGTCCATCAAATGATGGCATTGAGAGTGAGGAACACTTTTTGCTGCTCTGCCCCTCTTTTGATACCGAGAGAAGGAGCTTTCTCGATAGAACTCTTCCTTTAATAAGACCTCTAGGTATTGCTAATCCCTCAAATGAACTTCTAACGCAGATTTTGTTGTATGGATGTGAGGATTTACCTGCTGATTCTAATAGGGAGATATTACAGGGAACCATTTCTTTCATACGAGAAACAGGTCGCTTTAATTAAAATAATAACGACGCGAAGAAGGATTTCCCCCAAAATCGTTGGTCCATTTAGTACCATTGTATCTTAGCATTATTGTAAATCTGTATCCTCTGTTTTGTGCATTTAGTATGTTAAAGATCATTTTTTTTTGTCAGGCTTGCATTCACACTAAGAGCGAATAATGTAGCAAGGTAACTAAATGGTAAAACGTTTTGAAGTGGCCGCTCTGGTATGAAGCCACTACGTTTATCCAATTGTATAGTGATTTCGCAAATTCGCTCTTAGTATGAATTGCACCTTCTATGTAATGGCCACTGGGTATGACATTGATATTGCACCCAGTGGTATCGTTTTGTTCTTGTATTAGTAGTGTTGTATTGTATCAAGAAAGTGCATAGAAAAAAAATACTTCAGCTATTTTTATGTCGTAATTTATAATTTCTCCGTTTTCAAGGAGATTGTTGAATTGAGAAATTTGTATTTTATCTGTGAAAATAGGTTTGATTATCTTCCAAAAATGTCTATTATCTGCTAGGTCATGATTATCTAGATGCTTTTAATAGTGCAGTTTTGTCCTTCTTAGTATTGTAACACATTTTTTTCTCTGCTGCTTGTATTTGTTCCAGTTATCATCTGTGTTATTTCTGTTACATTTATTCTTTAGTTTAGATCGTTGCATTATTGTTTCCGTAGGTTTCTTGGTCATAAATTTGCCATCGTTAGCTCGAATGTATTTTTTTTAAATTGGAACATGTTGATCAAGTACTTTTATTAATTCAGTATTCATACTATCAAAGTTCATTTTACTTGATAATCTGTTTACGGTATTAGTATTATTCGGCCTAAAACCTAATGTACTGTATTTTTTATAATCTCTATATTCGATAATTCTTGCACCCCTTTTTAAATAACCACCTTTAAGTACGGTCAAGATCATTTTTTGGAAATCAGACAACCCTGTTTCAAAAGTTGATGTATTTTTGCAACTATGCTTCCTATTTTTCAATATTGAGTCGATACATCGCGGCTTACTAGATTTGTAACATGTTGGATCCTGGTGAGGTTATACCCATCCATGAAATCGTTCTGAGTATTATCATTTATTTCACAGTTCAGGGCTCCCAACAATACAAAATTTTCAAACTTGCTACTAAGAGAGTCTAAACTTTTCTCGATTTCTCCAAAGAAATATGTTTGACTTTGTGATGGTGGTCGATACAGACATAGCAATAGCCATTTTTGCTTCCTGAGATTAATTTCTACTGCTATTACTTCGATATCATCAGGGAATCTATTAGCTTGTAGTTTTTTATCCTTCTTTTACATATAATATAAACCACCTCCATATTTATTGCGGTCGTATCGGTATGGTTTCATGTAACTGTTAATAATGAACTGGATTGTTGCGAAAGTTTCATCCAGTATTGTTTCAGCTATAGCAAGTACATCAAGACTATTAGATATGATGGGCGCTAATTGTTCAATTTTATTTCTAATCAAGATATAATCCATCCATAAGTTGTTTCTGTTTGCTAGTCGTAAAATTTTTTATCTCACCATAGTTTAAACTATTATGGTTTGTGGAATTCGATTCAGGGTAGCGGATATTGTTCTGGACAACATTTGTTCTAATACTAATACTTTTGAAAGCTGCTTGTTGTTCTTCAAGGTGTAGAACTACCTTAGGCCATTTAATTTTTTCGTCAGCTAAATGCAGCGAAAATAATAGTCCAGATTTAGCGAAAGTTTTATTTAGCGAATAGCAACTTAGATTGATTAAGATTAATACAAAAGTTAGACAAAATTAAGTTTAGCGCAACCTTTATTTGGCGACGACGTACTCTGTAGCACCTCTCTCCTCCTCCTATACAAATCATTTCTTCCATAACTATTCATTACCATTCATTTTTACAATTTGTTTTACTACCATAGCAACTCATACCATTACTTCATTCACACATTCCTACGCACAACCACATCTTGCGTCAAAATCATTGTTTGGGCCTAAGTTCTCCCTACTCAGCATTTTCTAACACCTCGCTATTACTTTTTTCATCCCACATAAACCATTACGTAATCTTTGTAACATACAGTATATATATATATATATATATATATATATATATATATATATATATATATATATATATATATATATATATATATATATATATATATATATATATATATATATATATATATATATATATATATATATATATATATATATATATGATAGAGAAATCAGTTAATAGAGAATTTTATGAAAAGTGAAAGTGCGAGAAAATAACCGACCCGAGCGGGATTCGAACTCGCGACCCCTGACATTGTACGTCGGTGCTCTACCAACTGAGCTATCGGGCCACGCTTCCACATCGTTGCTCAAGGGTAGGTCATTTGCTCGCACCGCCCCTCTCTTAACCAATTTGCACAGGGGAGCCATTGCAGCTCCATCGCATTGTGCATTGGACCTGCTGTTGAGAGAGGACTGCTCACACCAGGGGGGCCATCGCAGCCCCATCGATTGGATAGAGTTGAGGAAAGTTTTGAGGACTGGAAGAGAATTTTATATCAGAGAACAAGAATCATAAAGAAGAAAAACAACTACTTCTATTCTGTGCTTACACATTCTGAAGGCAAGACCACAAGTGGTATGTTCTATATTCTAATTACAAATTAGTAGTTCATATATAAAACAAACCTCAGCCACGGAACTACTAAAGTGGTGACCGAGACGTGACCCACAAATCCTTCGTTGATCCAGCTTCATCAAGCAAGGAAGACAACCAACAACTCAAGCACACAATGCAGGTTCGGCAGCACTTCCTTCAAAAGCTGGTGCACACGCACGCTAGGTCGGCAACATTCCGCGCCCAGAAAATGTTCGCAAGCAAACATCAATTGCACTCGACTCACCGCAGTGCCGCAACACAGCAAGTCAGGTTCCTGGTTGATCCTACGCACAAAACCTCGCAAGCACATCAACTTTCAACTGAATTGTCAACCATTCGTAACTCACAGCCTTCGACTCACTGAAGTGCTTCCCCAACTCGCATATGGATCATCGCACTCGATTCACTGTAGTGCCAACACTGAACTAAAGGCAGCATCAACTCAGCACTCACTCATCTGGCGACGTTCTCTGCCTTCGTTCCACGCAACTTCTTCAGCTCCTGGTTCCTGGTCACCCAACGCAAAAACCTTGACCAAGCATCAACAAAATCAAGATTGGACACTCAATCATCGGACATTCAGTAGAATAGTAACTTTTTGATGTTTTCTTGTTCGCCTAATTTACTAATGCTTTTCTTTGTCACCATTCACATTTCTCATCCTACAATGTTTGCAATCCTACATTGCTTTCTCCCTTACGGATCGAATGCTTCTCATCCGCTTGCATTCTAAGGGGGGAGCTCTTGTAGTGACACGTAAACATTGTAACTTAGGCCATTTCATAGTCAATGCCGATTTTCTTCTTTCCATTCATTCGCATTTATAACATCGCACACCTTGGACATCACCATACGTCACTCCTGTCATCAAACACCTGGTCATTCCTCTTCTGTTGTTCTCTACACAAACATCGCCACACGAATCTATTAACAATATACTAACAACAACAATTCAATTCAATTCTCAACATAACTAAGTTACAATGAATAAGAATATTAAAAAAGCAAACTAACAAACAGCAATATATAACAAACTAAGTTAGCTGATGGACACATGAAAAAAACTCAGGATAGAGCTATCAAAGCCATGTGCCCAATAGACGTGATTTGAAGTTTACAATTAATTTTTGTTTAATTTTCGATAATAGTAAGATTGAAGTAACAAAATGCTAATACAACTAAAGTAAAAGAATAGAACAATTATATAAGAACGCTAAAAAAATAAAGGCATGAAAAGTGGGAAGATTAGGTTTACAGCATGTGCTAGTGTATACATCAAGTCAATTAGGTTAGACTGTCTAAGAGGTACTGCTTCAATTTTTTTTAAATATATTTTGTTGTTGGCTTTTTTCAAATTTAGAGGCAAAGAGTTCCAAATTTTAATACCGTCAAACATAAGAAAATTTCTTTTAAAGTTGGTTGATATAACTTGTAGGGAAAAACCAAGGCTTGAGGACTCAGGGGCAGATCCAGGGTGAGTTCCGTGAGTTCTAGAACTCTGTCACAATTTGTTGCTCACACCATAAAGTCCAGTAGGTAAATGTTGGGAACCTTCATGTTCTCCATGGAATAATACACAGTACCCACACATAGCACATTCCTCGTTTCTCTCCTCCGCGTATGACTGATTTTCCGATGTGTTCTGCGTGGTTTCCAGAACTGAGAGCTACATAGTGAAATCATGTTTAGAACTGACACATACGGGTTTAGAACTGAGACATGTCTATTGAAATCATGTTTGGAACTGACACCTACGGGTTTAGAACTGAGACTTGTCCATTGAAATCATGTTTGGAACTGACACCTACGGGTTTAGAACTGAGACTTGTCCATTGAAATCATGTTTGGAACTGACACCTACGGGTTTAGAACTGAGACTTGTCCATTGAAATCATGTTTGGAACTGACACCTACGGGTTTAGAACTGAGACTTGTCCATTGAAATCATGTTTGGAACTGACACCTACGGGTTTGGAACTGACACCTGTGAGCTTAGAACTCAGACACATAAGGGTCATATCTTTTGTTTTCAATGCTCAGAATTGTGACATATATGCTTGCTTGAAAGCGAGGGCAACAACTTAGGCCACAACCAAATGTCAACAGCGTCGTACATGTTGACCAGGAAGGATGAAAGGAATGCTATGCTGCTGGGCGTTTCAAACTATCTAGAAGAGCATAGGCATTGAAAATGACACATTCCAGAACTATTTGAAGTGTTTATTCCTTGTAAGCCTAAGCTTTCTTTGCACCTCGACACGTAGTCTTGTTACCTCTTACGCCTACCCGAATGGTCGTGTTGAGCAACGTTTTAGTACTCATTACAATCGCACCATTTTTGCATGGAACATGTTTCAAATGTAAAGGGTTTATTTTCAGGTAGGAAATACATCTATTTGCACATTGATACGAATATAATGTCTTGGTTCTAGAAGTTTCATTCTGTGACCTCTTTATACTCTTGAATTGTCTCAAATACTTCTATTTCCTAAAACTTATACGACAATTCTAGAGGCAGTGAGAGACTAAGCAACGAAGCGCATTTCTCCAGGAAATTTCAGTACCAGTTGTAACTGCCTCACTCATTCAGAGTAGTTTATCTCATAGTTTGTTTGGATATGAGGGGAATCTCAGTTGCAAAGAAAACAGAAATCAGTTATTTATATGCAAATGATATCTTGTTTCCATCTTGTTAAAATTCTAATTTTGCAGAGCCTCTATTGCATAAGTTTCTTGTTCATAAGAGTTCTTCTGGGTCGAGTTGCTTATCAGTCTTCATTATCCCAGACAGGTGTTTATCACATTTTGCTGTCCATTATCAGGGGGGTGACATCCTGTCAAGAAGCCTCCAGTTGTCAGAACAATAAGCAACAAAAATTTAATCAAAATAAGATCCGGGCAGCGTAAAGTTGTAAGCGAGGTATTTTGTTTAGTTTATACATAATAACTGCAGGTAGTGTCAATTTCCAGCAAATCGAAGAGTGTGGTTTGCAAAAATTTTCTCCTGGGGTAAACCCCCGTACCCCCACTTTCCCCTTATCCAGAAACATTGGTGTTGTAAACCATGCTGAATCAGGGACAGCTAAATATACATTACCGATATTATCCTCAACTGGGCTCGTCAACTCCTCAACAGAGTACAATTGGCTTGCATATCCAATATGTTAGAATGCTAAAATTAAGTTAGTTATTCAAGCATAGCCAGGGAATTCATCATATATTCTAAGGAGATGAGTGGTATCCTATTCTCCTATCTGCTCATTAGGAACTCACTGAAAATTTTTTCTGGATCCGCCCCTGCATGAGTGCGAGCTATTACTAAGTACCTCACCAACTGCAAATAAAAGGGGTTTAATTTTGAACATCTTATGTCTTCTTGAGCTTAAAAACTAATGTCTTCTTATGTCATCTTATGTCTATATATATATATCTATATATATATATATAAATATATATATATATATATATATATATATATATATATATATATATATATATATATATATATATATATATATATATATTTACTTATTTAGCATCTTGACAGTCAGTTGTACGTTGCCTACTTTAGTGAGATGTATAATTGTATTTAGTTGACATTTTATAAAGATTCGAAGTTTCAAAAAGAAAATCCAATCATTAGCGCAACATGATGTGAACCCACCTGCAACAGTTGAGAGCATTATGGCAGCATGGAGCGCTGGAACGAGGAAACAGTATGTATCTTATACAAGAAAGTGGTTTCAGTACTGTCGAGAAAGCCATTTTAATTATGGTAGGGCAAGTATCAAGAAGTAAGTAGTTGAATTCTCCAATGATATGGTTATGAATTCAACTTTTCAGTATTCACGGCCTGCTTGTTGTGATCTACATAGCGGCAGCCCTAGTGATTTCATGCAAAGTGACCAAAAATGTGCACATATTAACTGTGCAGTCTAACATTTTTTAAAGTTAGGTAGAATTCGTTTCAGATAAAATGAAGACGAGAACCTTTTGGATTTAGAGTTGGTGACAGAGGTGTACTCGAAATGGCAGCCTTATTGGTACAGCCGTATAATTTCATGGTTTTGGCCGTTTAAATTCTGTTCCACGTCAAACTAGTTGAATTCAGAAAAACAGCTGCAAGATTTACCGACGTTTTTAGGGGGATCTGGAGCCGCATACTTTTGTGCCTTACGGTACGATGCGAAAGATTTGTATTATCATTGGAATGAAAATTTACTGGCTTGGTGTTGCCCTGACATTGATCGTTAGAGGACTTTTATAGCCATAGAAAATCACTTTCTCAGGCCAGACGAGGATCCAATTACCTTTATTTGGAATTTGAAAGACTTGATGTCAATAGCTGATCCTTCCCTTCATATTTTTGTCCTTTAGGGACTTCTGCCACATTTCACCTGAGCAGACATTTCGTTTGAGCTGACATTTAATTTGAGCAGACATTTAGTTTGAGCAGACATTTCATGCGTGGTTTGCCCGAAGCGTTTCAGTATCTTGGAAGTCGTCAACCCAGAACATTGGAAGTTTTACAAATGGAAAATTGTCAAAACGCTTTCGATTCATTCGTCAATCCGTAGCCTCTTCTTTGCCACACTCAACGTTATCATCATTGGTGGAACCAAGAGATAAAATTGACATTGACAGTTGCCGTCTTGTTGAGAAAGTTGAAATGGCCCTTAAAATGGAAAGTGGTTTGTTGCATTCATGGAAGGATGAACTAGAAACTATTTCTGTGAAATGGCATTTCCTCTTAATTGATTGGAATTTTTCTAGTGATATTGGACAATTAGCTATTTATGTTGTTCCCATGGTAATTTGTCATGTGACGAATTATATCTGTTTCCTTGATCAACCTTATAAAAGTTCCTTTCTGGCCCAGTTGTCACAGCCTTTTGAAGTTAACGTTGTAGCCGAAATGCGACCTGGAAATTTCCTAGTAAGAGGCATATTGCTGCTCTCTATTTTCATCCAGCATGACAGCGGTGTGGAGATCGATGTGCGCCAATTCGCATCACAGATTGTTGACCTGATGAATAATAATCTTGGTGTTAAACACATGCAGGTATCCTTAATTCAAAGCAACATAGTTTTAGGCGTATGAAGACGTTAGCACTGTGTAGATAAACAGCTAAGAAAGAGTAGCGTTTCTTTACATACCTGGCTTGCGACTAGTTAGAGATAGTGTGATTTTTGAAGTTTCTGTCGACAGATTACCCTAGAGATCTCTGATTTTTCCTTCTTTGACAGATGGCTCATCAAAGATTGTACTCTATTTAGTCTTTACAGCTCGAAAGTAAAAGTGCATGATATTTGAAAATACCCTGGTCAGGCTATTTCTCCATTTGTGCTTCTGAATCCAATTAGATGGTAGAATGAGGTCTGTTTTTGTGAACGTAGGAGTACAAATGGAGCTGGATGAGCTTTTATACCTTGAATGTTGTTGCAATTAAACTCTTCTTCAATAATGCCCAAGCAGCTATACTCCCGTAGAATTTAACATGGTTATGATTGCTGTAAAATTGTCTTGTGCTTTCATCTTGAGAAGAGTTTCAGTTATTCAGAAACCCCATGCTCTATGTTAATAGACTATACGCAAGGGACTGATCTTAGACTTGTGGGTATGGATTAACTACACGAGAACCTGGGTGACAGACTGGCAAGTTGGGGGCAATGTTGTGTACAATCCGAGTAGTTATAAGCTATTTTCGGTTAGCAGTCGGTGGGTAATAACTACAAGGTGGTCTAAAATCGAGTTTCAATTGCCACCAGACCCTTCTGACTAACTCGCATACTTGCTTGTTGCTTGGTTGAACTTAGGTCAAAATTTGGTGCTTGAAATCTGTTATTCTCATGATCTGTTGAAATTTTACTATTCGTTCAAACAGGCCAGAATACTATCTACACTATAAGGAAGTTATTCACAAGACGTGAAAGTTGCCGCTTATTACTTTGATTTTGAGATCATCTCGCCAGGAACTAAACCTACGGCTATTTCTTTTGACGGTGTCATTTAGATTCAAATCAAACGACTTTAAATGTGCACTATGCTGTCTGTGAACCTTTTGTGCCTATTTTTATTATACCTTTATTTTTGCATAGTGCATTGAACTGTAACGATTTGGTAGTAATAGCAAAGCCATGAATATATTAATCTCAATATCTTATCAGATTTTCTTATGTTACTCTAGTTTTTCTTTGTTTTCCCCAGAATGAGTTTAATCGCCAAGGGTACAACAAAATTGAACTAAAAGGACAGAAGATTTTGGAAGCGGTGAGACGAAAATCATATCATTTTGTGTTGTTAACGCAGCCCTTTGCTGCACTATGGACCCAGATTGCAAACTTTGGAAATAGAATGTTCTTTATTTAAAACTCTTACATTATGACTTAAAGTCTATTTGAAAAGGTATCGCATGACTTAATTACATCAAACTTGGTATATTGAAATGATAGATTGATCTTTTTCTTATAATATGTCAAAATTTTGGGGATGCCATAGAATACTAATGAGGGCCTCACACAAAAAGAACCGCATTTAGATTCCCAATTGACGTATTATCAGAATGCAAAACTTTACTAAACAATCAAATTCAAGAACACAAATCTTCCTATATTTTGCTAAAATATGTAGTCTAGATACAAAATTCCCTAAGTGAAAGTACAGGGAAATTCCCTTCGAGCATATCTAGAAGAGAATTCCCTAGTTTGGATGAAGGTAAATTCCTAAAGGACAATGGCAGGAAACTGAGTAATACATTCATAATCACGCGAAATATGGTTGAGCTTCACATATGTTTTGCACTTGCCTTAATGTTTGGATATCAGTCAACATCTTTTTAATGCCTATCATAGAATTAGAGGATATTCTTAGTAATGATACAATAGATTTTGTAGCAAAGGAGCGGAAATTGAGTGGAAACCTAGCTCAAATCCTGGATAGGCTGCCAGATAGATTCGTTTCATTCTTCTTTTGAAAATCGTCCAAAAGTTGACAGTTTTGCCAATGTGTAAGGGTTCTTTCTTGCTTTATAAATGTAATGATGTTCAGAGCTTTTGCATGCCTTTCTTGTAACACTAACTGGAAAACTTTTGCTTTACTTTATATGATTTGCCTATTAGCATGCAACGACCAAAACATCAAGTTTTTACATATACCTGATGTGATCTGGTGTCATGAATTTTGATTTGGTACTTATGAAAAATGGACTAACAGTCACATCATTCAGTTCACATATTTTAAGGAAGTGCATGCTTTGATATGTCAACCCTGGTCATGTTCTGGATATTGAAGAATTTGGGTCGAAATTTGCCCTTAGCTTCTGAGTAAATTCTGCCAGATTTGGGAAAGGAATAATTATATTTTTGAAAATACTCTAGAATTTTGACTGCTTCTATCAGCAATAAGACATTTGTTCAACTACAGATACTTTTGTCTATCTTCATGTGAACGGAAAACAACTATTTTAGTATCTGTTTTCGGATTTGAGAAACAATATAATCTTTTGCCCGTTCGGTGGTTTTTTCGCGTAGCAAAGAGCAGTCAGCATGGTAATTAGCAAAATTTGGAAACTTTAGCATGCAATAAAATCGATTCTAGATATGCCACAGTTTTAGGTTTTCTTGCTTTCTTTACTAAATTAAAAAGATCACAGGTCATCTTTTTGGACGTTTTGTTAATTTGAAAACTTATTATCTTGCTAATTTCCACCTTTGGACCCATTCTGCAGTCTTATGTTGAATACACTGTTTTCTCTGCTTCGTGCTGAGTACCTGCTATTCCAGACGATATTTGCTAGATACAACATAATATGAGAAATATTAATATATTAAGTGGAGAACAAACGCTCAGTATTTGCGATTCCACCCATGGCCAAAAACACCCCGTAGCTCGCTACTCCTTCCGTGACATCACCTCTTTCGATAGAAAGGTGATGTTTATATGGTAGAGGCTGGTAGGAGGTGAATTAAATGAAATAACTACAAACATCAGGTATAGATGTGATTAGAGGAGGGGGATTGGGGGTTTGGCAGAACAGCAGTCTAATGCCGGAAAGGTAACAGAATGTAGGAGGGATGGTCGTTAGGCATGAATTCAAGGATGCACTACGTTTTCATCATTATTGCTATCATTATTGTAGAATAACTGATAGCGCAGCAGGTTTGAGCTAAGGGAACTCTCTCTGATCTGGAATTGTTGCCGAAATTTAATTATATTAATGCTTTCTAGACTGCATGAAACTTAGTGTGAAAACGGACATTTCTAGGTTTGCCTAAAAGTAACAAACAGAACGAGAATCACATTTACACAAGGTGTTTTCACCCAGCCATATCAGTAATGATAATGTATCTTGAGATATTGACCTTCAGAGGCAAAGTCTGTCTTAACTTCACCTTTAGGGGCGAGAGATTCATAGAGGAAACTGGTAGCTAGTAAAAATTGAGCCCTTTTATTTGCAATCGAGTTTGAATGCAAATGACTTTAATTTTGAAAAGAACAAAACAACTATAACCAAAAAAGCAGACCAAATCAATAGAAAATTAGAATAGTAAACTACAAGGCTTTTATACCCATTTGAACGTTCCTCGGCGTATTGAGTGAGGAGACCCCTTTTTAAAAAGGTGAGTCAATCATGTTCATTGAAGGGGTACTATGTCGAGTTCTTGCAACACCAACACATTCAAATTTTGCTGATGAATTCTTGCGTGTAAAAAGTTTTCACAAATCCCTCCAATATCATTGGTTTCTATATTTTTAGTTTACCAAGATTGAATTTTCAAAAATTTTGCATGCTCTTTGTATCCCCAGTGTCGATTTGCTTAGTAAGGATGTTAATGTGCAATTGAAGAATTATTAGAATATATTCAAACGGTGCTGCTAGTGATTTTACTGAACTGAGTTTTTAATCTCCAGGTCAATATTAACCTGTAATAATGACCATTATTTTACTGGTATTCAATATCACTCATGTCTGTTATGGTAGTCCTGTGTTTTGTAGCTGACCAATTCTTTAACTACAAAGATAGAGAAAGTTCGGGAAACGTTGCTTAACTGGAAAAATGTGATAGAAGAAGACTACAAAAGCACAATGGCAGTTGTTGGTGAAGATAGGGATTTGGTTCTATGCTGTGCATACAAGGGACCGGTGCATTTCAATTACCATTTTGAAAAAAAGGTAAGAATATTTGGATTCTTGTGGCATTCCCAGATCAGCAGGCAGAACTGTGTTGAAACCATGACTTCTTAAACAACCACTGGGAAGTCGTATGTAACTCTTAGGGTGTGTACCCAGACTTATTGTACTGTTTAGTGGAAAATTCAGGCCACATAACTAGACATGTTGTCTTGGAGGAGCAAATTCTTCCTTTGCCTTCAACTTGAAGGGTGAAAATTCAGAGCAGGAAACAGGCACCTAACAGATAACTGAATTTTTCTTTGCAATCAGTTTTGAATTAGAAATACTTTTAAGCTAGAAAAAAACAAAACAACCGAAACAGACACAGTTAAGAACAAGATAGAGCAGAATATATTAACTACAGAAGAATGAACAATCTACGAAACTTTCCAAACCACTTGGTAGAAAACTTCCCAAAATATTGCATGAGGAAGGACCTTTTTAAAAAATAGTGAGTCAAAGCACAACAGCAAAGGATTGCTACATTATCTTTTTCCTGCATTGACATATGCCATAGACGAGAAGAGGCATTCAACCTTCGCTTATGCATAGCGGTATGCGAATGGAACTTTGCTAACCATTATCAATAGCACAGCAACTGATGTGCAATATTGTCTCAAATGTTCGCAGCTATCTCCAAGCCACTGATTCTAGTTTGCATTTTGAAACATTTGCTCTCAGTTTTTAAATTCCTCTTGTCGATATTCTTTGTTTTGCTGTTAATGTTTTTCTGACGCTGTTGCTTGGCCGAGCTTTTACTCTCCAGTTCATTGGTACTGCTGGAGGCAGTCTCATTTCAGTTTTTTCTGTGAAAGGCTTTATCCTCATTATACTCCTGTATCTACTTGACGGAAAATTAGGATGTTACCTTGTGTTCTAGATTGATGCTGAAGGTGTGTGTGAGCTGACTTATATGAATGAAAATCCAAAGAGCCGGGATTTCCGACGCATGAACCTCCAGAAGGCTATTGCATTTACTAAAAAAAGCTACAGTCAGATGACAAATAAAGGTCTTTATATTTATTACGGGCAAGAGGATGGGTACTATTTGCAATATCCCGCAATGAATTATCAATCTGACTCCAAATGTCATGAGTACGACCCAAGAATAAGGTAGCTACACGCTTTTTTCATCATACTGCAGTGTCATTATAATTTGGATGGAATATTTAAAGGCACTGATTGTTGGAACTATTTTAAGAGTGGAAGAGTCCCAACTCATTCAATTAAAACTTTACGTTCTAGAAGGACATTTGATCTTGAATTGATTTATATACAACTAATCAAAGGCAAATTGCATTTTTGTATATATTCTTCATGCTCAAGCTTTTACCTTTCATTTACAAATTGTGCTGGCTGCTTCCTGTGAACCGGGTTTCTTTATGAAAGCTAGTTTATAAGAAGCTAAAGCTTACAGCAGTACAAACACAGACAGACTACTAGAGGACCTGTGTTGAGAAGCTCTTAGTAAAGGAAGATGGTGCCGAACACTTTGTCCTTTTTTAGCATGGTAAATAATAAAACCCCCAAATATTTTATTGATTATATTCTCAAAGAGAACAGGAATCGTTACCAATAAAAGTAGAGAAATGTTTTTTGGCATGACAATTACTCTTCTCAAAGGTATCTAGAGAGTTTCTTTCCCTTCTGCGGGAACCTATGTACCAAACTTGATTATCAAGTAAGATGCTGTCCGACAATATCCCAGTTTAAAACAACCCTGATGTCTATAATTCGACCATCAAAGAAATATCTCTATGGAAAAACAAACAAGCACCAATCAGCACTTGTAACGAGACGTCGAGTTAATTTCAGTGGCTTAATTGAGCACGGATATTCCACCACAATTTCTCCTGTGAAAGTCCTCTATATAGATGTAAGAAGGAATCAAATCCACTGTTCATTGTTTTCCTGCACTGCCCACTCTACCAAGTTCATAGAAATAGCCTGCGTCGTGAAGTATCAGATTTACTTAACAGCACGAAAAAGCGGTACCATGTTTTAACCATACTGAAAAGCTTTTTTTCGTCCGACACTCGTCAGAGTATGAAACGTCGGATAGCGACCGAAAGGTGAACCGAAATTTATAGCCAGATATGCGGGTACACGTGATATGATGAATAATGTGTCCAGTTAGCCATATGATTGGCCTCTTGGCACCTATTCACCATTGTTTACTAGAAGAGTCCAAGTGAGAAAATGAACTCTTCTCACTTGGACTCTTCTAGTAAACAATGGTGAATAGGTGCCAAGAGGCCAATCATATGGCTAACTGGACACATTATTCATCATATCACGTGTACCCGCATATCTGGCTATAAATTTCGGTTCACCTTTCGGTCGCTATCCGACGTTTCATACTCTGACGAGTGTCGGACGAAAAAAAGCTTTTCAGTATGGTTAAAACATGGTACCGCTTTTTCGTGCTGTAGTGAAGTTCTGTAGTACCAACAGACTTTTCATTTACTTAACAATGATGTCACACAATTGCCTGACGATCATTAATGCAATTTGTCATTATTTGGCAGTCAGTCTTTCAATGAAATAGCTAGTAGTGTGATTTTAGGCGCTATCGTTAGCTTTATTATTCAAACAAATCGTTTCAAATGATTCCGTCAAACGTGAGTAATCTGGGCTTGAATCCTGTCTTTTTTCGTTACGTGATAGTTATTTGTATTTTTTTGTTGTATTTGATGTACTTTTAATTTTGATAAATTCTAATTGTTAAAATAGCTATGTTGTATTGGAGGCGGCTCTATAAAGTAGAGGGTGAGTGGCCGAGCGGTTCAGCTAGCTTCCGTTAGCAAGCTGAAGTTAAGATCGGCTGTGCTAGATCAGCAACTGGATGGGCGACTTTCCAGGTAAACGACTAAAGCGATTCAGCCCGCTGTCCTTCGGAAGGGACGTTAAACTAGGGGTCCATGCCTGGATGCAGCATGCAAAGTAGGCCTAAGTTAACTGAAAATGCTAGATGTAACAGCCTACTCATAATAAAGTAAACAACAAACGTAGATTTTCTACTTCTCATACATCATGTTCATTTTAGTTTGTGCTCTATATTATATTATGTACTATGCTGATACTTACATACTTTGATTTGCTGCCTGGCCACCTTTTCAAATAGATTGATCTGTCTCTCTCAACCTTTGTCCAAAGGGCATGGTATATATCCGGAGCAGTTCAAAAATCAAAAGATGTTGTTGCCCTCATCGATGTCAGTAGCAACATAGACAAAACGCTATTCAAAGAATCAATGCAAACATTTTTACGAACCTTGGATCCACGTGACAAGGTTTGCAGTATGGTTCAATCATTTATTTTATTCGCGTATTATGTCGCTTCGTACAGGAGTGGTTCGGCCTAGAAGGGCTGTTTTATATTGTTTTCTGCTGTTAGATTGGCAAGTTTAATGGATTTTCATATGAAGAAAGACACAACCAGATCACTTTACAGTCCTAAAAATAATTAGATGTTCATCATCATCATCATCATCATCATCATCATCATCATCATCATCATCATCATCATCATCATCATCATCATCATCATCATCATCATCATCATCATCATCATCATCATCATCATCATCATCATCATCATCATCATCATCATCATCATCATCATCATCATCATCATCAATTTATTTACAGTTGGCTGTATTTATAGCTAAAAAAGAAGCTAATTAAGGCCAACCTAAACTAACTCTAAAACTAAGAGACTAAACAAAAGAGAATATAAATACAGAACTAAAGCAAAAAACCTAAATCTTTAATATGAACTTTGCACAATCTGCAGTTGCAAGGCATTCTGTTACACTGTTTTATTTTTCTTTTAAATTCTTGCAAAGTGTCACTGTCTTAAAATATGCTCGGTGTTTTATTAAACTTTCTACAGACTTGCAAAGCAAGCCTTGATAAAAAAGAACTAGCTGGAGCAATACTAATGGACCTTTCTAAAGCATTCGACTGCATAGACCACAATCTTTTGATAGCGAAATTAGCTGCCTATGGTCTTGATTGGGATGCTCTTAAGCTCATCAAAAACTATTTAAAAAAGAGAAGGCAAAGAGTTAAAATTAATGGTTTATATAGTACATATAGAGATGTCACAGTAGGAGTACCACAAGGGTCTGTTCTAGGGCCACTTTTATTTAATATTTTTATTAACGATGTTTTCTTGTTTGTAAAAAATACCAGTGTCTGTAAAATCAAGAAACTGTAGAAGAAGTAGAACATGTTAAAGTATATCTATAATTCTTTGACAAATTATCAATAGATTCATTCGTCCCAACATTAATTGCTTTTACCCAATATTTACAGATTACGGTCATCCCGTTTGCTGGCAAAATCTTTTTTAACCCTGATGTATGTTACAACACACAGCTTGTAAAAGCATCTCCTGGCAATCTTCGTTCGTTGAAAGTATTTACCCATTCACTGATTGACAGATCTTCAGGTAAATATTGCAATCTCTATTCATCTTATTGTCAGGTAAATGCGAGAGAATGATACATAGTATAGGCCGTTCTTGACAAATCAATCTGTTCTTGATAGTCGATCTTCTTGACAGCCGGGACACTTTATGAGCAAAACCTGAGGGCTCATTTTTGAAATTCTTCGAAATAAATGTTACATCATGTGGGCGCTTTCATGAGCATACACATTGTTAATAAGAATCTTGCTCAAGGCCTATTAATAAGAATTTCTTGATTCTGGCCAAATTTTGGTTCTAAAAATTTCTTCTACAGTTTCTTGATTTAATGAAAAAAATTACAGTGAAAATGAAAACAACACGGAAAACATTGTCTTTTGCAGTGCCCGTAAGGCTTAGTACATAAAGCATACTGTAATGGAAACGTGTTAAATCCGTGGGGGGAAAAGGGATTTCGAAAACATTGAAAGATGTCACTGGAATTTCTTATGTCTTAACTCTTCCCTTGTACCTAGTTATGAAAGTTTCTTAAATTTTAGGCTGTCTAGTGCTAGGTTTCTTATAAACCGGTTTTTTATATGCAATTGTGTACGTGAACAACGCCTAGCTTCTGCGAACCAATCAAATGCGCGAGTTTTTATCCGCGTAAGCGATCATGTGAGTCTAGAATTTATGAGACAAAAGCGACGAGATACGAAACAAAGCTCAGGAGCAAACGGACCATGACGTCCATTCTGGAAAAGTGTCTGAATCGGCCTTAACGATTTGTCGAGGCTCCAAGAGTTGGGAGCTGTAACTCTGATGCTAGCTCTTTTTGACACCCAAATTTTAACCATTCATTCATTCTTTCATATATTCATTCATTCATTCTAATAATAAACACGCTCATAAAAAGCACGCTTAGAATTCTTTCAAGAGAGTGATATAGAATGCGCATTAGGATATAGAATCGAATCGAGCGCTTGATGAAAAATTGAACTGGTTTCTACTTTTCGTCCAACGCTTGACGAACTCATTAACGATTCTGGTTCCTATTGCGCATGTGTCGTCGCGAAGCTTTCAGACGACCGTCACTAAAATGGTCTAATTGAGATCGGCCTTTATAATCGTGTGGTTTTGCGTTGTTGTGCTTACGCTTCATTCATTTCATTTCATTTCATTTCATTTCATTATTTCATTTCATTTCATTTCATTTTAAATTCTTTAAGCAGGGTAGAGTATGCAGCTAAAAACTTATTTTATACTGCCCTGCAAAAAGTATATATATATATATATATATATATATATATATATATATATATATATATATATATATATATATATATATATATATATATATATATATATATATATATATATATATATATATAAAGAAACTAAATAATCTAATTACAGTCATATAGAAAAGAATTTACACTAAGAACTACATACAATAATACAGTAGAAAAGAAAATTAAGAAGTAAATAAAAAGTAATGGAGTTAACGAAGGATACCTTACTGATATTGTATGCATTTTTGAACTGAAATTTAGTTTGTGCATTTTTCGCATCAGCACTTAGATTGTTCCAGAGTCGTGCTCCTCTATAAGAGACACATTTCTGATCACTGGAAGTTTTTAAAAGAGGCAGTTTAAGATCAGTCTTAGTATTTCGAAGCTCCCTGACAGTATTTTGATATAACCTTTGGAACAAACTCGTAAGGTAGCTGGGTGCTTCATTATTCATTGACCGATACACCATCATTGCAGTTTCATTATTAATAAGTTCTTTTATAGGTTGCCATCCTAGTTTTTCTAACAGTGGCTGAGATGACGCATCGTAAGGGCTATTTGTAGCTATCCTATCAGCGCGATTTTGTAGTTTCTGTAGTTTATCAAGCGCGGTAGCACTGCAGACTCCCCATACCGAACAGCAGAATCTGAAGTGTGATTCAACAATGCTTCATTGACTGGACTGTAGTTAGAGGAAGATACCTTTTCCATAGCGTAGTATTCCTATTCCTTCTGATATCTTTTTGATCAAAGCAGAAATGTGCTCCTCCCAATTAAGAAATTGGTCTACTACAATCCCTAAGTACTTACAGTGTTTAATCTTCGAAACTGGTTCCTGATCGATGACGATTTGTAAATTTTGTGTTTCAGAATTCTCAATGTTCTTCAACTTTTTTGTACCCCCTGTAAGGATAGTTTGTGTTTTGGCGACATTGAGGGATAGCTTATTTGATTCCATCCAGGTCTTTAAACAGAGATGGTCATAATTTACCTTTTTGTTAATTTCTGGGATCGAATCCGACGAAAATGAGATGCTGGTATCATCAGCATACATGTTTACCTCAGAGTAATTTAAAAATAGGTGTAGGTCACTGATGTATACTAGAAAGAAAAGGGGCCCTAAGCATGAGCCTTGAGGAACCCCACAAGTTATGTCCTCAAATGTGGAAATCCGCCCACCTGTCTTACAACATTGCTTTCTGTGCGAAAGATAAGACCGAAACCAGCAGAGTTCCTTATCTTTTATTCCACATAAATAAATCTTCTTGAGTAGAATCTCATGATTTACTGTGTCGAAGGCCTTTATTAGATCTATAAATGTAACTGATGTAAAATTGCCTTTGTCGATGTCAAGATACCAATCATTCGTGCATTTTAGTAGGCAATCAATCTGCCAATCAACTGAAGCCAAATCTGCTAGAAAGAGCTCCTTATCAAAGTTTTTCATTTGTCGTGTTCTTATTACTTTATGTTGTTTGTTTGCTCCACCACGGAATTTTCTAACAGCATATACCAGATAATAGTCATTAAGAGCTACCCTATATACACCAGATATCAACGATGTTATTGATATTACTAACGGCAACGTGATCAAGGAGGGTAGAGGTCTCTGTTGTTACCTGTGTAGGTTCTTTGATAATCTGCTCAAATCTAAAAGATTGGTAGATATCATAAATACGTTTTACATGATTTGGAACTAGATGCTTCGAGGATACTTCAGAGCCACTGATGAGATTGCAATTTGTATCTCCTAATAAGATAATTTCCCTCTGATTCAAAAAATCGAAGAACTTGCTCCAGAGTATTGAAGGTATCTATTACGCTAGGTTGTTTTTCTCTCAACAATAATTAATGGAACTTGATGCATACAGCAAACCTGTTTAAATGTTTATATGTTGTAGTGAAAATTGAAAAATTGTGAGAAATAACCGACCCGAAGGGGATTCGATCTCACGACCCATGTCAAGTGCTCTACCACTGGGCTATCGTGTCACGCTTTCAGATCCATGCTCAAGGCCTCGTCATTTGCTCGCATTGTCCCTCTCTTAACTAATTTACACAGGGGAGCCATCGCAGCTCCATCACAATAGAGAGTTTCCGAAACACTACGCGGCGAGCTACTACGCCTCAGTGGGAGACTGAGTACTACTTGGTCTGAGGTGTAGCAGCTCAGGAGCAAAAACTACTTTCCGAAGCACGAAGACACCTCAGCAATGGCGCCGAAGTAAATAAACACGAGGATGGAGTTAAAATATACCTACCTCGATTTACCATGATGGCAAATCCGTGATGAAGAATTTATAGAAGTAAATACGACTCTGTGGTTAGCAAAACTGGTATTTTCATGAGGATATTACATATAAATGAAACAAAACTTTGCCCCTTCATACGAATATGCCGAAGCCGACTTTGATACTCTCAGCACTCCTCAAGGTCGATTGGGTTCATCCAAAATATCCAAATAAGTACATGTTAATTTTGTCTGGTAATGTCACTAAAATACAAACGTCTGTATTCTTTTGTGGGCTTCAACTGTTGCTTCGGAGGTGCTGGTCGAGGCCATCTTCTCTATTCGCCTTGTTGAAGGTGCTCTTTTAAGACAAGACAACAAATATCAACAGTTAGTTACAACTTGTTAGCATAATAGGTGACAGAATGGAATAATGATATCAGTATGATAAGAAATAATGTATATTACGTACCTTGAAATCTTGTATATCACTACGACTTGAAATAGGCCAGTCGCAAGTAGTGAAACTACCCACTACACCACAGCAATCGGGGGAATCCCCGAAAACGCGCTGGGACCTAGTCTCCCCTGAGGCGTAGTAGGTCACTGCGTAGTGTTTCGGAAACTCTCTAATATGCATTGGACCTGCCGGTAAAAGATGACTGCCTAATCAGGTGTTGTGAGTTCGAATCCCCCTCGGGTGAGTAATTTGCTCACACTCTCAATTTTCATTTCTCTTCAACCCTGTCGTTTCAACATACTTTTATGTTGTTGTTACTCAGTCTTTTTTGCTTTTCATTCATTCGCCCATCCTTTATGGTGACTGCTTCGAGCAAGTCATGCAAAGTACTCTTACAAATCTGTTGTTCTCGTTTTATGTTGCAATTGTTTAACATCTTAGAGAACTTGATGGAATCTTTACAGAATCCACAAGAAGTGGCGCAGAATACCTGCTAGATGTCCTCGGGACACTTATAGGACATGATAGAAACTGCAGGGGCGGATCCAGGGTACTGCACAAGCGTACGTAAGGAGTCGAAGCTCGAGAAAACTCTTGAGGATCTTTGTGTACCCCGTGCCTGGTCTTACCTTCACTCAGTGTGCCTAGATCTTAATTTGGAAATTTTGTCAAAATTGTCTTAAAATTATTCCAGATTTACCAAAATTATGCTAGATTTCAAATCGAGGCTCTATTATTTGAAAGAGAGGTTCGGGCATGTGCAGAGCGGTTCGTGCAGGCACGTACATGTGGGCATTGTACAATAACAAGACCTTAGAAACCTAGACTCCGACCCGGAACGTGACTCTTGGCCCTGGGTTGTCTCAATTTGACTACTCAATGGCTGATTACTTAGATGACAGTGGTACTAATGGATAATGTCAGTCCGCTTTCTACATCGTGGGTTGCTTCGCAACATAGACTTGTCCGAATTTTTGACGGAAACAGTACCTTTGATGAAATAATGATAAAGTTATGCTAGAATTATGCTAGATTTCAGATTATGCTAGATTTTGTGCTAAATGGTGATTTTCGGTCAAAATTTATGCTAGAAGCATAATAGTATGCTAGGTCTGGTCACACTGCCTTCACTTTTGTGCCTAGAACGAATTGAGCATTCCATATTTGGCTCATGGCATATTGTGTGCGAATTGTAACCTGTCAGAACACTGTTGTGCAGCACTAGGAAACACTTGTAAGGCGGTCTATAATAATGGTGATACAGTGAATCTATTGTGCAGCATCGCAAGTTTGATATGCTGTACAAGCCATTGTTGAGAATTTGAGATGCCGCACAATCGATTTCCATCAAGTACAATAGATATGACATATGAAACAAAGGGGTACAATCCTGAAATGAAATCACCAGTAATTCGCACTATTGTTAGTTCTTGCGGAACAATTGTTAGTTGCACCGCACAATAGATTCAGTCTCTTTCAATAGTAGTGTTGCTCTTCTTGTATAGTTTGTCTTGGCGCGAATACAACGAAAGTACGAGCAACGTGGACATGGACCTTCCCACTTCAGTTAGGTCTGAAATGTTAGTTGGTTCTTTAGAAATAAAATATTTTGATGAGTAAGTTGGTAAGTCTTAGGCTTGTGGGGACAAATGTTGTCGATTGCCTCGTCAAAGACATCACCGGAAGCATAATTTAAGGAAGAATATCTGCGGCTTTCAGAACTTAGTAAAATACCCCGCCTTTTTGTAACTCAGGCAAGTAGAGATTCTGACTTGCATTGAAGAGCGCATTTTCCATACATGAAATGCAGAAGATGAATTCAAATTGAAAGTTGGAACAAAAATCTCATCAAATATACATTGATTACAAATTTTATGTCTTACAGCGGGCTTCAGAGAAAATGGAGGTATGTCAGTTGTATCATAAAAGTTACTTATGTGTGATCGAAAATTTTTCGATTGACCTCCCCCCAAACGGATTGTTTGCAATGAATATATCCAGTTATGGATCCAGAAAAGTAAGGTGGGAGAAAACAAAATAGAAGAAACATGAGTTTTTATCTGTCATTTTGAAAGACGATTAGAAATTCATCGAATAAAGGATATTGTTGTGAACTAATTGAGGCAGATCGTGAAGCCAAATAATGTAGTGTCTTTATATAAAACAGTAACATATCTATATACATAATTTGTACAGCAAAAACATAATACCTTTCATCTTAACTACACGTGAACACTGACTTCTAATTTCCTATACACCTTCTTTTACGGATGCCTGTCCCTAATTCGGCGCCTTAACTAATTATGTTGATTGGCAAGTGTTCTTGATTGACTACATTAGGATTAGATATCGACTACACTCTAAATTAACTAAATCAACATCTCAACAGATATCACGATAACTTAACGGTTACTGTCGTACTTCGAAGGATGAAGGCCATTGTGTGTTTCAAGATAGGAACACTGAAAGAGCAGGAAATGCTGTGAACAGCTTAAAATGTGCGTATGCTACTAAAAAAATGGGCGTGGCAACTGTTGGACCATGCCCTTTCCTGAAATGTTTCCTATGTTGTGCGGCAGTCAGTTTTATCGTTGGATCAACCCCTGAAGCCATATTACTCCCAAATTTTTCATCCTAGCACTTTACATGCACTCCAACCCCACCCCAAAGCGATTTTTTTGTCTATGAGACATTTGACGTTGTGTAAGGGACATTCTTCCATTATCGCATGTACTTCTCGCAAAAAATATGATTAGAGTTAAGTGCTGGGGGAATTCAAATTGCAGCGCAGGGAATTCCCCTGGCGGCAGGAAATGCCAGAGTGGAGGCTTACCGAGCGGTATTCACATACCGAAGAAATTATCAGTCCTTTTTGTAGCAGATTGCATGAATACTGCCATTTATGATCGTACATTCCCACATGAACTGAAAATAGGCGAAATATTACTGGTATTCAAGAATAATGAACTAACTGTGGAGATTATCCTAACTCCTAGCCAGTAATTGAAACGTCTTTATACTCCAAAAAAGACCCTCCGTCGAGCTTGGATTGCATGTGACTATAAAAAGATCAGTGTTGGTAAAATACAGGCAATCCGGAGCCGGGGGTATGCAGAATTAAGAAAATTTTTGAAATGGAAGTTGTAAATTGGCTGGAATCTATGTATTTGCAGTTATCTACTAACATTACCTGTGGCTGAAAAAGCTAACGGAATACTTTGCAGTCATTGACAGCGAGACTTTCCTACTGTCTCCGTGCAATGCACGCCAACGCTCAACTTAAGAAATCATAAACACTGCCAAAACAAATTTAACGATCCTCTTAACACTCTTTTTCAATCACCTATGCTTGTGTGCTTTGGTGTGCTACATTACCTTTAATACACAAATCTCTGTTCGAAAATTGTCCAAAAATCTGCTTACCAAATAATCAAATTACCAAAGATTACTATCGACAATGAAGTGCTTTAAGGTTGATGGAACATAAAAGTCAGACCCTGACGCCCTCCCAGCATCTTCGCATAACATATTCAGTTTTCAAGACTTCACTTTCTTCGCTCATGCTGTTTAACGTTCCTGATCAAGTATACATTGGTTCTTTGAACACGCGATAAATGATTGAAAGGGATAGCTGGTAACTGAACTGGGGTTAATATTTTTGCGAATTTATAGTATGGCCTTGCAATGTTTTCTCGAAAATTTAAAGAGCAAATAGTTCCAAAATATTGGGGGGCTTCAGCCCCCCCCCAGCCCCCCCGGTTCCGACGGGCCTGGTATGAGGGGCTGCAGACCCCCCCCACTTATATGCTAGTGTATGATGTTGAATATTGCGCTAAGGTAGACAGCACGACTGTAGGAAATAGCACTACAACGCTTAATACTATGTTATAATACTAGTTTTATTTTTATCCTCATTTCGTCATGTTCAGTAACGTTGGTTCTCTGTTCCTATGTGTTCCGTTTTTTGTTGCCCCGTCATCATAAGTGTTGCATCATCATCATCATCATCTCCAACTGTTACTGCCATCATGTTGCTTTACTTGTCTGTGACGTATTGTCTAATCTTAGTATGCTGTTGTTTGTTGTGTTGTGTTACCATGCCATTGCATTGCCCCCTTAGTCTGTCATATGTTATAATTATTTTGTTACGTCATGTGTGTTAATATAAATAAGACATGTAATGTTCTGTGAAGTCAGTCGTTATGTGAAGTCGTCGTTAGCAGTTGTTGTCGTTAACAGTGTTGTTGTGAGTGAGTCAAAGTCGTCGTTCGTGTTTAGAGTATTGCCGTTTTGGAATTTGTTGTTTGCCGTTAGCGTTACTGAGTTCGTTACTGTATTGAGTTAGCCTATCAAGTTTGTCAGCCAAAGTTACTGTTAATGTTATCGTTGGTTATCATGAAAGGATTAGAGACATCATTGATCGTTACAAAGAAATTTGTGTATTTTTGTGGCTTATTTCTATTATTTCTGTACATTTGTTACCCTGTAAAATCGTGTTATTTTACATTGGTGCCCCGTGTGAGGACGTACTCACACTTCAGATTGAGAAATGCACTTAAAAAGTGTTTTGGATCTTGTGCGCACAGTTGTGGCAGCTATGGCTGAAAAAGTGAG